>JAXRKP010001825.1:87500-89658 GCA_037039925.1 Doris montereyensis
TAACATTGTGGACTTCTCTTACTTACCGGTACTTCTAAACATTGGTCTTGTAACATTGTGGACTTCTCTTACTTACCGGTACTTGTAAACATTGGTCTTGTAACATTGTGGACTTCTCTTACTTACCGGTACTTCTAAACATTGGTCTTGTAACATTGTGGACTTCTCTTACTTACCGGTACTTCTAAACATTGGTCTTGTAACATTGTGGACTTCTCTTACTTACCGGTACTTCTAAACATTGGTCTTGTAACATTGTGGACTTCTCTTACTTACCGGTAAACATTGGTGTAAACATTGGTCTTGTAACATTGTGGACTTCTCTTACTTACCGGTACTTGTAAACATTGGTCTTGTAACATTGTGGACTTCTCTTATTTTACATTGGTCTTGTAACATTGTGTACTTCTCATACTTACCGGTACTTCTAAACATTGGCCTTGTAACACTGTGGACTTCTCTTACTTACCGGTACTTCTAAACATTGGTCTTGTAACACTGTGGACTTCTCTTACTTACCGGTACGCTTTCTTTGCTATACCAATATTGTTATGTCTCCTTTATGCTTTTGACTTTGTTTTATACGAACATGTATTTTTCTTCATTACTGTATGTATTGTTTTCTCCCCTTCATTTCACTGCTTTTCTTCCTTTCCTTTCATCATTACTACTCAATTTGGATGTTTCTGTATGGTCTGCACAGTGATATGATTCTATGCATTTTGAACAACTTATGACTTGAATAATGTAACTATACTTATTAGTTATACTTATGGCTTTGCCTGATTAAACTATGTGTATTTTATGACAACATAATTTAGTATAAGGATGAAGTCATTCAAATATATATATGTGATAAAAATTAAATGTATCATCATGAATAAAATTAAAATACACAAATAGCCTTCACTTGTAAACATTGGTAATGCATTGCAACTGAACAACATAGTTCTAGTGTAATATCTAATAGCCCTAGGTTTTCTTTCAGTCTTTCATTATCATTGTAATCATTTAATGTTATTCCTATCATTTATGTTTTTCATTCATACATAAAATAAACAAATGGCAAGAAGGGGAGACAATTATATTACATGTTACCAATACCAGGACGCTTCTTTGTTAGTTGATTGCATGTCTTTTTAATGTTATATTTTCAACTAGCAATTACTCAATTTACAGTTACTATTGTAAAAATAATGAAACAAACCCCTTTGCAACTACACAAAAGTTACAACCCCAGCATAACTAGGGGGATATAATATGTATAATATAGCCAAACTTATGAAAATAAACTGGAGAAAAAAAGTTAAAAGTCTCAGTTTCATATTGATTAATAATCATAGATAAGGTCTACATGTATTACATTATTTTATGATTGATTTAGTTTACAGCTCATGATATTTTTAGAATAAACAGAAAGATAATTCTTCCCCAAAAAAACTAATAAGAAAAATAACAGAATTTCATCTTAAAATCAAAGTGATGAAATACATCATTTTGATTTTAAGATGAAATTCTGTTATTTTGATGTATTCAATCATTTTCTATTCAAAATATTATATAATAAAATGATGGATTAGAACATGAATATTGAAATAAAATGTTGAGACAAATACAATTGAATAAAAAAGAAAACACTATGTGAACACAAGGCAGAATTGAACCCGCAACTTCCGCATCAGCACTCATGCCTCGCCTTGTTAATAAAACTGATTTTTTTAATGCCTGTAGTAAGCATGGTTCGTAGTGTGCTCTCTTTCCATGGCCAGGCAATGGATGCAGAAGAGGTTGCGGGTTCGATTCTGCGTGCTCGCTTAGGAATGCCCTTGGCCCATTTGAAAAATTATCCTGAAAAGGACATTAATAAGAGACACATATTATTAAACACTGCATGGATCAATCGAATGGCAGCACGTCAGCATTGCAGTCCCCTTTGGGCAGTCACAAGTGGTCTGTGATAGTGATATGTCGAATTTACCTTTCAACAAGACCTGAAAAACAAAAAAGTTTTACTTTCAATCTTTTAATTTAACGAAGATAAATTTCACTATTAAGCAATACATAACACTTTTTAAATATTACTATTAGGTCCAATTATTGAATTAAATGTAAAATATTTTTAAAAAAATAGCTAAATCAACTTTAATCATAATAATAA
>JAXRKP010001826.1:0-30000 GCA_037039925.1 Doris montereyensis
GAGAGAGAGAGAGAGAGGGGGGGGTGAGAGAGAGAGAAAGAAAGAGACCAAGGGAGACAGAGAGAGACAGAGACAGATAGGCAGGCAGACAGACAGACACAGAGATAGAGAAGACGAGAGAGAGAGAGAGAGAGAGAGAGAGAGAGAGAGAGAGAGAGAGAGAGAGAGAGAGAGAGAGAGAGAGAGAGAGAGAGAGAGAGAGAGAGAGAGAGAGAGAGAGAGAGAGAGAGAGAGAGAGAGAGAGAGAGAGAGAGAGAGAGAGAGAGAGAGAGAGAGAGAGAGAGGGAGAGAGAGAGAGAGAGAGAAAGAGAGAGAGAGAGAGAGAGAGAGAGAGAGAGAGAGAGAGAGAGAGAGAGAGAAAAGAGAAAGAAGACAGAGAGAGACACAGAGACACAAATAAAGAGACAGAGAGACAGCCACAGAGAGACATAATGTGCGTGTGTGTGTGTGTGTGTCTGTGTGTGCGCGACGAGAGAGAGAGAGAGAGAGAGAGAGAGAGAGAGAGAGAGAGAGAGACAGACAGACAGACAGACAGACAGACAGACAGACAGACATACATATAGACAGAGACAGAGACAGACAGACAGACAGACAGACAGAAACAGGCAGACAGAGAGAGAGAGAGAGAGAGAGAGAGAGAGAGAGAGAGAGATTCGTTGCCTTGCATTGATTCAAACGACTGGACGATCGTGTGAGCAATAATATTATAGAATTTTAATCTAAAAATCGTTTCAAGCCTAGAGATTTTTGGGGTTAACCGACGAAGATAAAACGTTAACGATGCAAAGGGTCAAGGTAACGTTTAGTGTAGACCTTGTCATACCTTAAAACGTATTGTCCTGGAAGACTACACAAACAAGTCTTCAGTAGAACCGGTTTATATTGTGCATGCTGTATCCGTGCATTTATATCATCCAGACATACGTACGAGCATACTACGATAATGCAGGGGAAGTACACAAGAACGTAACCTGCCTGCTGTGGGACAAAAAATTGCAAATCAAATACAAAAGAACCTGTCCCCCCCCCCCACCCACCCCCACCCTCAACCCAGAAAAATCACAGCGGAACAACAACTGTTACTTTTTTGGAACAACATAGAGTCAGTGATAAAATAAATATTTTGTTTGAAGCTATAATGTACATGTACATGTACATGGCTTAAATTTTATCTCATTAGAGGAGGTTATATTAGTTTTCCCCGTTGGACCCAGTTACAAATGGTTGCCACCAACAGCTTGAGTAAAAATCTGCAGCAGACGAGCGTCCTGTCTGAAGCGATTACTAACACTATCACCTGTTCAAATGTGTTCATCTGTTCCCGCTTCACACTATAAAAACGGTGATACACTCCGGCTCTATGAACGGTAAGGTCATTGAATGAACATAACTTTAAGACCCAGGTTTAAATGGTGATACACTTCGGCTCTATGAACGGTAAGGTCATTGAATGAACATAACTTTAAGACCAGGTTTAAACGGTGTTACACTTCGGCTCTATGAACGGTAAGGTCATTGAATGAACATAACTTTAAGACCAAGTTTAAACGGTGTTACACTTCGGCTCTATGAACGGTAAGGTCATTGAATGAACATAACTTTAAGACCAAGTTTAAACGGTGTTACACTTCGGCTCTATGAACGGTAAGGTCATTGAATGAACATAACTTTAAGACCAGGTTAAACTTAATACAAAAAAAATGGATTAGACTATCAAAAAATAATGGTACCTTGTATCAAAAATTATGGTACCTTGTTTAAACATTAGTTGCCTGTACTCATTTCACTCTGGTACAGACAAAGACTTGAAAACGAACTGCCAAGAACGGATATTAAACTCAGTAATAACACTGCATAATTTATCTACTTCATTTTTGAACCAACATTGGATTAACAGTAGGTGGTTACAGTAAAAATCATGGGCACTGACAGTAACACTGCCAAGGGTCCCTGGGAACTCGCAGCTTTTACAAGCTTTCGATGACAGTAACACTCAAGAATTAACATTCTTACAATAAAGAAAAACGAGGAGGAGGACGAGGATGATGATGATGAGGAGGAGGAGGAAGAAGAAGAAGAAGAAGAAGAAGAAGAAGAAGAAGAAGAAGAAGAAGAAGAAGAAGAAGAAGAATTAGTTCGTTAATTATTTCATCATTGTGCATGAGAAACGCTTGCACATATACTGAATTAAACAGCCATTCGTCATTACGCATCATGCAAGAAAGTAGTATAATCTTACCTTGACTAACTCCATGACCAGATAGATTCGCTCTGCTGTTTCGTACTCCTCATAAAGGCGCACTATGTTGTTATGACTACAGTCTTTCATGATATCAATTTCATGTTCCACCATGTGTTCCTTGCCCTTCAACTTTGCCTTGTCGATGACCTTGACCGCGTACTCTTGGCCAGTTTCTTTCTTCCGAGACTGGCGGACAATGGCAAAGTTTCCATCTCCCAGCTTCCGACCAAGATCGTAACGCGACGTAATATACTCATCACCGCTAACCTGGCGCTCAGCCTTAGTGCGGCGGACGATTTTAGTCTTGGCACGTTTTCGTTGTTGTTGTTGCTGCTGTTGTTGTTGCTTGTCGTCCTTTTCGTGTTTTCGTTTCTCTTTCGACTTTGCTGCAGCAGCGTCTTTGTTGTCAGTCGTTGCAGGCTGAGACTCTTGCGGCGGCTGCTGCTGTGGTTGGTTTTCTGTCTGAGGTTGTTGTTCGGTGTCTTTCGTCCCCGGAGATTCGTTCGCAGTGGTGCCGGGATCGGACGATGAGGCTTCGGCTTGCTTTATGTTGGACTTTAAACGTCCCTTCCGTGGTCTAGACGATTTTTAGAGTGTTTTGCGTCAGTGACGTTTTCACCACTGCCAACACCACTATCGTTACCGCCAGTAACATCGTCAGATTCTTTTTCTTTGCCTTTACCGGCACCCGTAGTCGAAGGCGCGCCTTTTCCCGTTTTTGTTTGCTTTCCTTGGTCATCCTTCTCTGCCTTCCGCTTTTCTCTTTCATGTTTCTCCTTGTCCCGTTTGTCTTTGTCTTTTCGTTCTTTTTCCTGTTTATCGTTTTCGTCTCTCTCCGATTGTGCCATTCTGTCTCTCGCCGCCTTCTCGGCGGCATCTCTACCCTCTTTTTCTCTCTGTCTTCTCTCTGCCTCCATCCTCTCTTCTTCCTTCTTCCCTTTTTCTTCTTCTTTCCTTCGCCTTGCGTCCTGTTGCTCTTTCTCTTTTGCATCGTCACCTTTCTTGAATGGATCGTTAACGTTTTTCAATGGAACTAAGCCTCTCTTTCGCTTTTCTTCTTCGGCCGCTCGCCTTTCCGCTTCTGCCATTTTCATCTGTCTGCGTTTCGCTCTCTCCTTCTCCTCAGCGGCTATCTTCATTCTTTCTTTCTCTAGTTTCTTCATGAGGTAGTACCCATGCTGTGGTGAGTTACTATTCGTCTCAGACTGACTCTCTTTGTCTCTGTCTCTCTCGCTATCGCGATCTTTTTGCATTTTTCGTCGCTGCTGCATGCCTTTTCGGTATCGGCGGACCGTTCTGATCAGGTTCGGACCGATTCGTGCTGGCATCACTGGAATCGAATCCGCTGTCGCGCTTATCTGCGCCATGGACGGCGTTCAGATTTTGGTTGTTGTTCGACTTCACCGATGCACCTGTCGGACTGACCCTTCGTCGACGCCGCTGGTTTCTCTCCCATTCTTTAAGAAGACTTTTGGAGACTTGCCCTTCAGGATACAACTCCTCCAGAATATCAGCAACCTCCGTATCACTTAAGTTGGCCTCTCCGACGCCTAAAGCTATGAAACATTCATCGTCTCGAAAAAAATCGGAAACACCTAAAACTTCCTTTCCTCGAACAGAAAACAGTCTGCGCACTTTGCTTTGTCTGAATTTGGGACCGAAGGCTTCGGAAATATCCGATAAAAGTTGTTCGTAGGACTGAACGCTGCGCCTGTTGAGAAGAATTTTGACGTTGTGACGTGGCTTGGCGCCATTTCTGACTATGGTTACGACCTTGGGTTTCTGGGGGATATTTTCTGATTGGTTGATAGGGTAAGCCCCATTCTTGTTGGAGCCAAAGGTCCCAGGCCATCGGCGCTGCTGATAAGATTGATTTGTCCGGAAGTAGCGACCCGGGTGGAAAGCGTTATTGGCGTACCCACGGTAACGGTAACTTCCGTAGTATTGTTGTTCTTCCCCCTCTTGGGCCTGAGTATGTGGAGGTCGAGCTGGACAAAGGGAAGACAAATAGAAAAGGGTTTAAATCAAACTGAAAACATGCCAAGGTAGACTGCCTTTTTGCGATTTAAAATCGGTTTAATTTTAAAATTATTTCTACTTGATTAAATCCGTTATGGAGTCAAATGGAAGGATCTGAAAAAAATAGCTATCATTAAAACATATAATAAGGACTTTTCTTTAGAAAAAAAGGTGACGAAAATGTCTATGAACAAACAATGTACTGGGACGAACATCATAATACATATCAGACGAATAACGCACTGGGATACTCATAGTATATGTTGTAAGTATTGATTACATAATTCATTTATTTATATATGTATGCCTTTCTATGCGTGTGTTTGTGTGTGCAACAAGAATACCATCATTTGATCCATATAACCAAACATTCTTTAAAGAGCAGTTAATGTGAAATTACATGCAAAATGTCATGTCAAGATATTAACGCAAAATGTCATAAGTCAAGATATTAACAAACGTATTATAGTATCTAAATTATTTTACGTTACCAAGATATATTCGTGATTAAACAATGATCTCTTCACGCCTTAAAAACAAACAATAATAATATCAGTGCAAAAAACAGATACATGTCAACAAAAGTAAAACTGAATTACAGCAGCAACAGCAACAACAACAACAATAGAAGGAGATATGACACAAGAACTCCACCAGTTATAAAAACGACGTAAAACTCGTTCAACAGCCCCATCACAAACATGTTTTTCTAGGACGATTTGAAGAACAATACAAAGTAACAACTCCGGTGTTGGTTGTAACACACCATCACAAACATGTTTTTCTAGGACGATTTGAAGAATAGTACAAAGTAACAACTCAGGTGTTGGTTGTAACACCCCATCACAAATATGTTTTTCTAGGACGATTTGAAGAATAAAACAAAGTAACAACTCAGGTGTTGGTTGTAACACACCATCACAAACATGTTTTCTAGGACGATTTGAAGAACAATACAAAGTAACAACTCAGGTGTTGGTTGTAACACACCATCACAAATATGTTTTTCTAGGACGATTTGAAGAACAATACAAAGTAACAACTCAGGTGTTGGTTGTAACACACCAACGTGGGTGGACAGACAGAGTACAAATCAAAAATATGCCAACATTTTGGCCAAAGTCATTTTGTGTTTGTTTAAAATGGAATCCACAAGGAGAGAGAGAGAGAGAGCGAGAGAGAGAGAGAGAGAGAGAGAGAGAGAGAGAGAGAGAGAGAGAGAGAGAGAGAGAGAGAGAGAGAGAGAGAGAGAGGAGATAGAGAGGGAGGGAGGGAGGGAGGGAGGGAGGGAGGGAGGGAGGGAGAGAGAGAGAGAGAGAGAGAGAAAGAAAGAGAGAGAGAGAGAGAGAGAGAGAGAGAGAGAGAGAGAGAGAGAGAGAGAGAGAGAGAGAGAGAGACAGAGACAGAGAGAGAGAGAGACAGAGAGAGAGGGAGACCAAAAACAACATGGAGGATGTCAACTCTGCAGGAAGCTCGGCAGTTGGGCCTTTCCTGGAATCAGACAGAGATGGTAGCGCAGGACAGAGAGGAGTGGAGAGGCTTCATTGGCGACCTATGCCCCATATAGGGTACAAAGGTTTAAGCCAAGTAAGTCAAGTCACTTTTTTAGTGGTTTTGAGAAAAAGTGAGAAAAACTATTTTGACCTGAATCATCCCTTGACTTAGGACAAAATAATAACCCAAGAATGTATCGGCACATTATATTATCCTTATTTGCTAAGATGATAGATCATAAGATGAGGTGTTAAATGAATCAATTTCATTTTGACCTACGTCTGACTTAGGCTAAAATGTTGGCACACTGACGAAATGCAAATAAATTACAACGCCCCCTCCCCATCCCGCCCATATGCTATAATATGGTGGTCTTAATCATATATGTGGATAAATTCATTTTGTCACTAGTGTTCACGTGTCTCTGATATAAAACACGACTATGGCCATAACAATATCATCGTACCGATACATGCCAGAATCCATCGTCCACTCAAGTGATAATTATAATCCTTCTGGAAGACATTGGAAGACGGTGCACGCTTGAGATGATACATCTACACGAATCTTATTTCTTTATTCAGGTGATAATTAGAATCCTTCTGGAAGACATTGGAGGACCAGATGATACATCTAAACGAATCTTATTTCTTTTCTTTTCCTCTTGTTTCTTAGTTATTGCATGCGTACATCTCAGTCGCCATGCATGCTTTCATTAATTAACTTGTTAACATGGTAATAAATCACGTATTCTTCCTACAACGCTCAAAGCAGACGGTCTGTCTATCTCTACTGCTATGACTATTTTGTGCGTACGTTGGGAGTGAATTGTGGCATCAAGTTTTTAAGCGGATGCAAAAAATTTGGGAATCTTCAGTGAACAAATCAAGTAGGTGTGCATAATTGATTCGTCACAGCCACTGCCAACTCGTGTCCATGTTAGAATTCCAATCAATATTGCATGGGCGGTTTTGTTTCAAAAACGAGACAGCCAAAATAATCACACGTTCTTAATTATGGCACAATGTCGCTGTTCATCTTTAGAGGCGCTGTCCAAATGCAGCAGTAGGAGTTTAAAATAGCTCTTATCACAAGTCAGTATGGAATGCAAACAAAGCACATAATCACATACTATGTAATGAGGGTTATTAGTTTTTGTTGTTATTTGGTGGGGGTTTTCAGAACATATTATTATATGAGCGAATGAAATGAAAGAGGATACGAGTAGACAATATTCGGATTTCGTTTTCACATAGAGCAGTCTGCTTTGAGATTTTAAACTGTAATCCTTACAAATCTTGCGGGTACTAAAAAGGTCAAAAGGAATCACTACACAAAAATATACAAAAACACGTTTGGAAACGGAGAAAGATCCACCACCAGTCAGAGCGAACATCAGACTGCAGATATGTTCACGCCCAACACCGAAACCTTTCATAGAAAACCTTATGGAGTTCGTTCCGCTAGACAGGACACCCATTTCAGAGCTGGGACGTCAATTTTCATTAGTCAATAAAGCAATAGGCTTCCTCGATACACTGCCAGGGGAATAATGTGATCGTTTTCAATACAATTGAAACATGAAGCAGCTTTTGATATCAACTTTGGGTTTGTTTGATTTATTTATTTTTATTTATTTTTTATTGTTATTTTTATTTTTATTATTATTTATTTTATTTTGTTATTTTTTTTTATTTTATTTTTATTTTTATTTTATTTTATTATTATTATTATTTATTTATTTTTTGGGGGGTGGTTGTTTGAGAATGTACAGGGATAGACCGAACGAAAGACAATACTCATTTGGAGGCAACGTGAGAAAGAGGCATGTCTAAAAAAAGGCATTGTTCTTCTACTGCATTTTGCAGTAAGTTGTCAGTTCATTGTGCTATTTAATGATGAAAAGCCCTCGAGTTAGCTGTTTGGCTGGTGATATTTATTACTTTTTCAACACTAGTACTGGAGGAAAAGAATGTCAGACATACAGACCGAACGACGAGACTGGACTGATGGAGTGCCATGATGACATTCACACAGTGCCATGGACATTCACACACAGTACTATGGACTGATGATATTCACAGTGCCATGGACTGATGACATTCACACAGTACTATGGACTGATGACATTCACACAGTGCCATGGACTGATGACATTCACACAGTGCCATGGACTGATGACATTCACACAGTGCCATGGACTGATGACATTCACACAGTGCCATGGACTGATGACATTCACACAGTACTATGGACTGATGACATTCACACAGTGCCATGGACTGATGACATTCACACAGTGCCATGGACTGCCATGACATCCACAGTACTATGGTGCCTATGGACTGATGACATTCACACAGTGCCATGGACTGAGTGCCATCCACACAGTGCCATGGACTGATGCCATCCACACAGTGCCATGGACTGATGCCATCCACACAGTGCCATGGACTGACACACTGGACTGATGCCATCCACACAGTGCCATGGACTGATAACTTACACACAGTGCCATGGACTGATACACACAGTGCCATGGACTGATAACTTACACACAGTGCCATGGACTGATGACATTCACACAGTGCCATGGACTGAAGACATCCACACAGTGCCATGGACTGATGAGATCAGAACTCTGCTATCGCCCACCCTGATGTACAGATATCATCCACTGCGACACAGACAGCTTTCCGAGAACGTCACGCTTATGGACCCGATTTAGCCAAGTCTGAGCTGATCCGTTCTATTGATACTGTGTTAGGTGGACAAATGCATGGATTGAATCTCATTAAACTGTCGCAATACGGTGGCTTAGCAAGAATACCACAGACATGTCCTTGGCGTCGGGAAGAATGAAACACTTGTTTGTTTGCAACCACGTCATTCATCGTGTCGGGAATAGGTCTGGACAATTGTGTATGTTTGGAATTCCGTCTATTGCTTTTAATTGGGCTAAGAAATGCAACTTTTCGTCACCACTGTCCCTTATGCAACTCTAATTTCTTCATTTAACCTTCGTTGTAGAATCATTGAATGTAGAATGTAGAATACAAAGTGTAGATGCGCAAAGCGTAGAAAATGGATGCATATCAATACAATTCTATAATTTATTGTTTATATCACACTTTCCCCTTTCTCCTCGTCACTGTCATGTACAAAACGAAAAGCAGATGAAAGCTGACACCATTTTGCTTGTTTTAAAAAATAAACAAACAAAAGACGCCTCTTACAGAAAGAAACAACAACAAAAAGAAGAAGAAAAAAAAAAAAAACGAACCAAAACGTCACACCAAAAAAAACCAACCCAACGCAAACAAACGAGACCACTACTTGTGTACCCCTCCATCCCCGACCCCACCCCTTTTTCTGTTGTCTAGTCGCAAAGCAATGAGTTGTGAATAAAACAACACATGATTTAAATTTATTCCTACGTTAAATAAATTAAATTCGACACTGTATATCATCTTCAAAACAATTTTGTTGTTGTTGGGATCGAAGTAAAAACAGAAAAAAAGAACTCCTACTTCCATCGCAAAAAGGAAAACAACTCGTTCCCATAAGAAATAGGGCACAGACAGCAGAATAGTCCCAAATTTTGCCATGACAACTCATTTTCAAGGGATATGCGTCCTTAGGCCAACAATACAATTTTGATGATGTAGGCCTTAATAAAAAATCTAACACAAACGTTATGTTCCTTATTGTGAAACTGATACAGATTGCAAAATAAGGAATTGAGGGACAGGGTCTGGGGAGAGGGAAAGCAAATTGTGAAGAGGTGGGACGCAAACTACAATTCCTAGATACTATCATATTATCATGTGGTTCCTTTTTCAGTACTGTGAAGGGATGCAGCACACTTACGTACAAAAAGGAATGAAAACTGCCAAACATGCTCAAAGCCCTAGAGGAGAACACCAAGGGCGACCTCTCTAGTTCACTAAGGCCCAACTGAAGAAGGCCTCTCTTTTCATGCATGCATTGCATTCAAGCTTTCCGCCCCCTTTCATTCCCGCTGACCCTCTCGGCCGTTCAGGGCCTTCCTTCTGGGATCATAATATTATACAAACAAATGGTTTAACCTAAGAGACTCGTATCCCGTATCCAATTATAGGAGTCATGGAGGTCAACAAGTTAAGAGAGAGAAAATCACGCCCGCCAAGGCGACGTATTATTATTCCTGCTGCTAGCTAGATATTTGCATGCAATCTGAGACATGGCACAGGTGTAAATACGAATGGCCTATCAAATGGTCAGGAAACCCCAACGGTTGTACGCCTTCCACTTTGTTTTCATACGACATGGACATGGCACTGAGGGTTGTATCAATAGCGGTATAAAGCCGTGGATTTGAAAGACACATAGATTTGGGGCCCCCACCTGGAACCAGCACAGAAGCTATTGAAATCAGATATCAAACCCTGATCGATCGCGACAGCAACAGTAACAATTGATACACTCGCGTCAGTCTGGACATGTGTGCACTGCAGAATTAATGTGGTACAAACATTTTAGAAAATACACATGCACATAGGTATATACAACATACACACGTACATACATTCAAGCACGCATACTTAAGTAGCTACTTACCTACAAAACAACGTACCTTTTATTGCGTGCTTGCAATTAGCTAGCTGCCTGTTATCTACTGAAACTAGTTTCATATCTAAGTACATGCGTATTATATACATACATACATACATATACATACATAATACATACATACACACGCGCGCATACATATATACATACATACATACATACATACATACATACATACATACATACATACATATAACATACATACATACATACATACATAGATACATACATACATACTTACATACATACATACATACAACATACACACATTCATATTATATTATCCTACAATGAAAACAGAACTGATACCCAAAACTCACAAAGTCGTGTTGTTTACTGTTTAAATTCCAACAAAAAACCAACGTATAAACACACAAAAAGGTTCTGATCCAACTTGGGGCGTTTGGCGAATCTGTAGTGTTACGAGTTTGAAACCACGACGGCAGTGATTCAAAACCCTTGCCTGGCCAATGTGTATTTTCACAACGTTGTACTGTCAGGAAATTATGTACTTCACTTTGCCTTCCTTACTTGACTCAGGTGTGAATGACTACCCAACTTTTGATACAAAAAAAATCGTGTTCGTACAAAGCATCTAACAGACTACTGTACTGTATGCTTCCCAGACAGTTGAGACGGAGTTTGAATGAAACGGCCTGCTGTGACATAATAAATTATATACATAATTGTCGATGAGTTTTCTCTTGTGCGGGAGTAATGACCATAAATTTAGTTGTGTCTTATATCGTTGAACGACTGGTATGAGTGGGTTGGTGATGAGACCATCCAACTCAAGAATCTCAAATCTCAAGTCCAGGGGAAAGAAGAATAAATTAGATGTATTTGTTTCGTTGACAGTTTTCCTCCGACCACCTTATGCGAAGATCTCAGGGTGAATGATTTCAGAGGAAATAGGAAAATGAACGGCATGTGAAAGAGTAAAAGAACAGAAGTAAGACCTACCAGAATCATCTGCCAACAGTCATTAGGTGATATGTAAGGGGGTGACCATTTTGAAGGGAGATACGAACAATGGGACGACAAGTTAGGGGACACCACTCAGGAAGGGAGGTTTTGATTTTATTTTATTTACCCACATCCACAACTAAGGTGATCTCGGGGTTTTTGGCGAGATTTTTTTAAATTTTGCCCGGACTGTCCTGTAAACAGCCAAAGGATCGTTAATGGGCACAGAGTGTTGTGATCTTGGTGTCGATCCACCTACCGCAAACAGGAGGGGCGGCGGGTAGATTTTGCTCGAAAAAAACGACAAAATCTTCCAACCGTTGGCGGGGTTCGAACCCACTACCTTTTGGTTGAAAGGTCGACACCTTGCATCTGGACTACCGAGTCCCCGGATATTAGAGGCAAAAATGGACGATGTGCGATTGAGATTTGTTTTGGTTTCATTTTGATTTTACCCTTATCCACACAACTAAGGTGATCCGGGGATTTTTGGTAAGATTTTTAAAATTTTGCCCGGACTGCTCCGTAAACAACCCAGGAATCTTAAATGTACACAGAGTGTTGTGATATGCACACAGAACCTCCTTTTTATCATCTATCTCCAATGAGACTAGGTACCGACCTACCAAGGGGAATGGGTTTTACTCGAAAAAAAGTTTGAGACTTTCTTTTCAACCGTGGGTGCTTGAACCCATGACTTATTGGTTGAGAGCCCGACACCTTACCTCTGAACTATCGCGTTCCCTGCGTACACATGAAAGGTAAGGGGGCGACCATTCAAACAGGGGGGGGATAGACCAATGGGGGGGACAAGTTAGAGGACAAGGCTTGAGAAGTAAGAGATCTTAGAGGTAAAAATGGATGATGTGCGACTGAGAGGCGGGCAGGAAGACGATGGGAAGATGACGATGTAAAAGGATTGGACATGACGACACAATCTACTAGAAAGTGCCAGAACATCGGAAATAAAAATAGGATGAATAGAGAAACAAATCACGTTCAGTTTGAAGACACCGATTTAACAAACACTCCACTTTATCAGTAGTTAAAAAAGGAAAAATGTCTTTGGAAGGATGTAGCCGCCGGTATTTGCTTCCAGTGGTTAAATTATGTCCATGAGGGAAATGTCAACCGACTTAACAATATACTATGGTGCAATGTTAAACAACTTCATTTAAATCGACAAGACAATAATTATATTTATCTGCCCTTTTGTATTGATGTGTTTGCGCGCATTGAAAACAATTAAAAACTTTAGTGCTGTCCGCACGGCATCGACAGGTGGCATTCCAATTTCTTTAGAGCGAGAAAGGAAAAAAGGCAATCATCGAGCTTATACTCAATGCAGCAGGAGTCACCCATGTTGTCCAAGCATAGAGTAATAGCAAAATAGTATGGCTTGCTATGCCAAGTTGTTAATTTCTAACGTTTACTGTATTCAATCTCTTGTTGTAATTTCCGATTTATTAACTGGTCTTGTCGTGGAACCTGTCGCCCTATAGAACAAGCCTTTAAAGGCGATAACATATTGCAATACTTTAGTCAGACACATTCTAATATATATATATATATATATATATATATATATATATATATATATATATATATATATATATATATAATTATATATATAATTCTAAATTGGTTGTTCTTTGTTTACCAACAGCTCTGTTGCCAGGTCACTAAGAGTAACTATATTTGTATATAAGCATGTAGGTTCTAAATGATCCCAAGATCATTTTCATTCGATGAAGTTTTCTACCAGAAGTAACGTTTGATTATTGAAGATGTCATTGTTTCCCCGTGTTTGAGTAGAATTTTCATTCACCTTAGCCGCCTTTTTGTACAGGTTTCATAATTAAACAGTTGGAAAAGTACCGTTCATGCATACCTGTGTAACCTCAATATCGAGTATTGACCCGATATAATAATCGTACTTGGTATTACCGGGATGTAACATTATTGTCTTAATGTAAAATAAATGTCTTCTAGACTAAAAAAAAAAAAGCAGTTTAAAAATACATGTACCATAAATATTCCCAAACAATCTCACACAAGAGCATGCAATATGACATGCCACAAAGGGAAACAGGTATTTCTGCCAGGGAGGATGACAATACGAAAAATAATTGAATGCATACATGCTGAGATATGGCCCCTTACTGAAGGGAACCTTGGAAAAATATAGCCGCCCTGTCCACCATTTAATTTGCGAGTCCTTGTGTGTGTGGAAACCGCGGCGAAAAGCTGTAAAAAAAAATTTAAAACATCAAGAGATAGAAATTTATATCGGATTTGATCGACAGAAATATATTAAAAAAAAGAGCGTATAGTCATAATATGTGATGGTAGGTCGAAATCTATTTTTAAAGTGGGTGTCTTACGGCAGAACGTGGATTTGGAAACATAGAATATAGATAGATTTATATCCCTTACGTTTGGAATAGAGTTTGAATGAGACATAGCCACGTAGCAGTTTTTTTTATGACTACGATCACCCACCATGTCTATTGACAGAGCCAGACTTATGATTTCTCCACATCGAATACAATAATATGTCAATGGGGAACGTTGCAGTTCGTATATCTTTCTGAATATGGCTAAAACCCAAGCGTAAATTATGGAGGGAATGACATTGGGAGAGAGGGGGATGCCATAAAAAAGAAGTATGAATCCCAATCCGATAATGATAATAATATGAAAGCTTTCAGTCTTACCAGCTACAAGCCACGCAATAATACTCTCACGTTTGATTAGTCTGGCTTCTTCAAGGCTCGACGCTGGACTTGCCATGTCCATAAATTGCACCACAGTTAGTGTTGTTGTTTTGAGGAGAATATTGAAAAGCTCTACCAAGTACCTGGTACGGTAGCAAGAAGGCGTATCATAATTTCTTTGGGCTAGCGTTACAAGTCAGAAACTTAAATTAATACATCCGTCTTATTTCTCAATGCAAAATAGCCACGTCTATTGGTACGCGACATTATGAGTTGAATTTTGTCATTCACTGAATATACAACCACATAGTAAATCATGGAAGATGACAACACTGTTCTTTGATTGTAACACTTCTAAAAACGAATTCAAATCGTGTCAAGCGAAATTTAGTCGAGCCAACGGAATCACAATATCCCGTAGGTTGATGAGATATGTTTGTCATTGCAACAACGTCCAAATTCCTAACACATCATAATCTAATTGGCCTACACGTTCGTCAGCTATTTTATCTTAAAGAATAACACACCTTTCACACGGACCTCCATGGGTAAACATTGCCTGTGCTACGAATTTAAACGTTGATATACATATTATAACGTATAAAACAATAGCCTAAACCATGTATCCAATTAACAAGAAGAAGACACAAGCTACGAGTGCACATTCAATGATAATGATGAATTACGAGATAGAAAGCTTGCATTGAGTTAGTTGTGTGTTCGACAATGCACGCTCAGGTCGCTGCCTCTAATGAAAGATATTGTAAAAGTTTGTCACGTATGCCAATACATCAGTAAAAAAAATCCATAATATCACAACGTCAGCACGACTCGTTTTTTCTTCTCTTTCGAAAAGTCCACACCACATTAATGCATGTCTGATGTCCGCCAATGAAATGTCACTCTTTCTTCTTATTTGTTATTTTCTTTTCTAAAAATCAATTTAGTTTCTATAAATACAAGAGAAACACTGGACGTATCGTGTACGATTAAAATGTCATGGCTGTCACTGTGTTCAATAACAACGGCTTACGCTCACACCCAAACACACATAATATGCACAGGCATAACATATTATTATCTTGAGATAAGATAATGCAGTGTAAGTAGGGTTACACTAAAGATAGGCAGGAAAGGCTTAACCTGTACCGTCATCACCGTCATTGATACAATTTCAGTTGTCTAACGCAACGTTCAATTCAATCATCGGTCTCTGTTCTCATTCCTTTTCAAGCAACTAAAGGTCCCGGGAATGAATCAGCGGTCAGGGTTATCAGGCCTGACAGCTTTGCATGAGCCCATTATTGGCCGTAACAACGGGACCTAGCTTAGATTCATTACAAGTGTTTCGATTTTACTGCCTCCCACCCCTCACCCCCCTTGCAATGGAATAGCCTTCAGGTGTACATAGTTGCAATACAAACACGTGTCAACGCCAAATCTCACAAAGGCAAACACGTAATCTGTCCAAAGCAACACGCCCCATCCAGTCAACCCACACGGCCCCGCATTTATCTAAATATACTTATCGTCATATATTTATGAGCACACACATTCTCTACGAAATATCCTTAAAATTCATTGACCAGGAACAATTACAAACGAAGATCCTTGCAACCCCCAAAAAAAAATAGACGCAATAATATAGAAGATGATTTAAAGAAAGGGTGTTGGCGGTGAATTGGACATAATGTGAGGAGGCCACAAATAAACATTATGTGACAAGCTTTAGCATTGAATCCACAGGACCACAGAAAAATGGGAAGACCAAGAAATACATGGCGAAGAGAACTGGAGAGGGAGTTGAAGGAGGACACGAGGAAGTTTTGGAAAGAGATTGAAAAGATGGCACGGAACAGTGATCGCTGGAGGGCTCTTGTAACTGGCCTATGCCCCACCGGGGCGAGGGGGGGGGGGGGGAGCGACAAGGCATGACGATGATGACACACATTCTCACACACACACATGAACGTGTTCTTCTACACACACAAACACACACGCGCACACACACACACACGAACGTGCACACACATATGAACGTGCACAAACACACAAACACACTCGCACCACGCACACACATGAACGTGCACACATACACATGAACGTGCACACATACACATGAACGTGCACACACACTTTGAACGCACACACACATGAACGTGCACACACACACATGAACGTGCGCGCACACATGAACGCACATACACATGAACGTGCACACATACATGAACGCACACACACACACACACACATAGAAGATCACTTTGCTCAGCAAGTTCTACTACCACTACCAAGGACACGTCGAGCAGATACAACCATCCACCTACACATTTATCCATTCATGAACAACAAGAAAAATATACATGATACATTCACAATACCAGGATGTGAGCAAATGCATACTACAATGTAAATCCCTACACACATACATAGATACTTTTAGATTACAGATATATAATAGTATACATGCACATATACATACATACATACATACATACACATGCATACATACATACATACATACATACATACATACATACATACATACATACATACATACATACATACATACAAACATGTACATACTACATAAATACATACATACATACATACATACATACATACAAACATACATACATACATACATACATACATACATACATACATATACATACATACATCATACATACATACATACATACATACATACAACATACATACATACAATACATACATACATACATACATACATACATGCATAAATACATACATACATACACACACACATACATACATACATACATACATACATACATACATACATACGCATTCGTGAGTACCATAATAAAAATACTTATTCACACACACACGCACACAACTATCCACACACACACACACACACATAGACAAACACGACATGCACACACCACATCCAATTAAAGTCCAAAAGGAAAGACAAACAAACTATGAAATACAAAGGAGACCAACGCTGGTGCAAACAGGCAATCATTCAGCCATGCAGATAGACATTCAACAGGAAGATAAATATAACAATAGATTAGATAGATTCTTAAACACAATCTCGTCCCACATAGAGACATCGCGTATTATTTGCCGACTGTTTGATTAATTCACGGCTATCAAATTATTATTACTATTATTATTATTAGCATTCATAATTTAATAGCTGACCAACTCAAATCGTGAGTATCACTGTCAGCGCGCACGCATATTCTACTTCAACCCATAAATAGTAATCAAAATTTGTATTTTAAAGTGATGTGTTTAATTCTATTTATAAAGTCTTCACTGCTACTGTTTAGTTATATTTCTGTTGGCAGTCCATTCCACAGACTTACTGTACTAGTTAAAATAAGTACAGGTGACAATCAATCTAGTTTTGTTCTTGTATTAAGTTTTAAGCTGATCTAATGGAATAAACAGTTGGCCATTTGTCATTTTCAAGAAAACGTTTAGTTTATTTGTGAATGTATGTTCTTCTAAAGGTATCCATGGCTAAGAATCTATCTAATCTATTGTTATATTTATCTTCCTTTTGGATGTCTATCTGCATCGCTGAATGATTGCCTGTTTGCATTACTGTTGGCCTCTCTTTGTATTTGATAGTTTATATCCTTTCGTATGAAATGCATAATAACAACCATAAGTAACAAAGTGGGCTGCGCATTCTTTTGCACTTTATCAATCCCTAGCCTGTATGATTTGGGTCTGTTGGTGTGGGACTCTGACATCCCGGGTTTGAATCTCGCCTTCCAGTAGTATCATAATCTACGACTGGGTTTTACTAGGTGAGGAATTCCTAAAACATTAGGTGTTTCACATTATTGATGTAGCACTTCTCTTTCTAGTCGCAAACATTCTGTTGAAAGTTTCCATTATAGCCTCTCATTATCATCGCTGGAAGTCCCTCTCTCTCTTACCTCTCTGCTTCTGCCGTGTGGGCTGGGTGCCAAATTCTCAACGATTTAAAAACCGTTCTATTTTTGGTTCTCTCTCTCTCATTCTTTAACACTTTGATGGATCTGTCTGTCACTTTATGTGACGTATTCATGTAATCAGGAATATGTCTTATTCCTCTCTTTTTGAGTTCTTTATTTCTCTCTCTCTGCCTTCCTCTCTCTCTAAATCTGATTCCCAATTTTAAACACACGGGATTTATCATTTTTCGTCTCTATCAGTCTGTCTGTCTGTATGTATGTCTCTCAATGCTCCATCTCTGTCTCTATCTGTTTGCCTGTCTGTCTGTCTGTCTGTCTGTCTGTCTGTCTGTCTGTCTGTCTAGAAAGTTACGACTGTGCATGGCTTATCCTCTGGATTTGAAGGGTGAGAAAGGGTGGAGATCGGCAGAACGATCTCATTCTACCAGATGCATAGATTACAAATAAAATAAAGAGGGGAGAAACAGGAAAAATAAAGAAAAAATGACATACAGATAGACAGACAGGATCGACTATACTTGCATTGTACGTAGTATAAATAATATAACTATTTTCATTATAATACGTGGTTTAGTAGTAGTAATGTCGTAGTAGTAGTAGTAGTAGTAGTAGTAGTAGTAGTAGTAGTAGTAGTAGTAGTAGAAGTAAGTAGTTAGGTTTAGTAGTAGTGGTGATGGTGATGGTAGTACTAGTAGTAATTAAATAAATAACCGAAGAGGTATGTAGTATCAATCAGCAGAAAGTTGCATTCTCAGCTTGTCTCTTTGTCATGTCTGTAGTAGTAGTCTAGTAGTAGTAGTCTCTAGTAGTAGTAGTAGTCTAGTCTAGTAGTAGTAGTAGCAGCAGCAGCAGCAGCAACAGCAGCAGCAGCAATCTCTCAGCAGTAGTAATAGTAGTAGTAGTAATAGTCGTAGTAGAAGTAGTAGTAGTGGTAGTGGTAGTAGTAGTAGTAATAGTCGTAGTAGTAGTAGTAGCTCAGCAGTAGTAGTAGTAGTAGTAGTAGTCTCTAGTCTAGTAGTAATAGTCTAGTAGTAGTAGTAGTAGTAGTAGTAGTAGTAGTAGTAGTAGTAGTAGTAGTCTCTAGTAGTAGTAGTCTCTAGAAACAGTAGGCCAGTAGTAGTAGTAGTCTCTCTATTATTCTCTAGTAGTAGTAGTAGTAGTAGTAGTAGTAGTAGTAGTAGTAGTAGTAGTAGTAGTAGTAGTAGTAGTAGTAGTAGTAGTAGTAGTAGTAGTCTAGTAGTTGTTGTTGTTGTGTTAGCACTAGTGAAGCTTAGTTATAGTTTGCCTGTTGTCTGTGATGTTTGTCTAAATTCTGTCTGTCATCTGTCTAATATTTCTGTCTGTCTCTTATGTATGACGCTAACGGCTGTGCTATCCCGAAGGGCAATTCCATGTCTTATTCATAGGAATTGTCTGTACAAATAACACAAACAGGCTTCCTCGTTAAAGTGGTATCTCTTTCTGAGACTATGCTTAAATAACGAATGGTTACATTGATTGATATAATATAAACACACTCTCTCTTCGTCTCTATCATGTGTCTGTCTATATGATTCTCTGTCTCCATCTCTGTCTCTATCTGTTTGCCTGTCTGTCTGTCTGTCTGTCTGTCTGTCTGTCTGTCTGTCTGTCTGTCTGAGAGTCTGTCTCTCTCTCTCTCTCTCTCTCTCTCTCTCTCAGTGAAAGAGAGACTCTCTCGAGAGAGAGACCCCCAACAAGAGAGAGAGGGAGAGAGACACTCTCTAATAGAGGACCGATCGATAGAGAGACAAACAGAGAGAATGAGATGGGGTGAAAAGAGAGAGAGAGAAGAGAGCATACATAAGAGAGAAGAGAGAGAGAGAGAGAGAGAGACAGAGACTCTCTCGCTCTCGCTCAGAGAGCTCAGAGCTCTCTTGAGAGAGAGAGAGAGAGAGAGAGAGAGAGAGAGAGAGAGAGAGAGAGAGAGAGAGAGAGAGAGAGAGAGAGAGAGAGAGAGAGAGAGAGAGAGAGAGAGAGAGAAAGACAGAGACAGAAAGCTCCCTCTCCCTCTCTCTCTCTCTCTCTCTCTCTCTCTCTCTCTCTCTCTCGAGAGAGAGAGAGAGAGAGAGAGAGAGAGAGAGAGAGTGAGAGAGAGAGAGAGAGGAGACAGAGAGAGAGAGAGAGAGAGGAGAGAGAGAGAGAGAGAGAGAGTGAGAGAGAGAAAGAAAGAGTGAGAGAGAGAGAGAGAGAGAATATGAAGAGAGATGCATAGATTACAAATAAAATAAATAGGGAGAAACAGAAAATAAAGAAAAAGCAGTTTAGACAGACAGGATGCATTTTAGTAGTATAAATAATATAAGAGATTTTCATTAGAGAGAGAGAGAGAGAGTAGAGAGAGAGAGTAGTAGAGGAGAGAGAGTAGTAAGAGAAAAGAGAGATTAGTAGTAGAAGAGGGAAGACAGAGACAGTAGAGGGAGTAGAGAGTAGTCGTAGATAGTAGTAGTAGTAGTAGTAGAGAGTAGAGAAGAGTAGTAGAAGTAGTAGTAGACCCCCCCTCAGTAGTAGTAGTAGACACTAGTACAGAGATCGATAGTGGTGATGGTGAAAGGGAGAGACATAAGCATACATAAGTAGTAGATACAGACACAGACAAAAGAGATTAGTAGTAGTAGAGAGTAGTAGTAGTAGTAGTAAAGTAAGAGGAGTAGTAAAGACTGGAGTAGATGGTAGTAGCAAAAGAAGACAGAGTAGAAGAGATTGTAGCAGTACATGTAACCAAAGTAGTGCATGTAATAGTAGTAGAGAGAGAAACTAGTAGTAGTAGTAGTAGAGTAGCCCCTATAGAACAAGAGAGAGAATACAAGTAGTAGTAGTAGTAGTAGTAGTAGTAGCAGCAGCAGCAGCAACAACAGACAGAGACAGATACAGCTCAGCAACAGCAGTAGTAATAGTAGTAGTAGACAGTATGGGGCACATCATCAGTAGTGGTAGTGGTAGTAGTAGTAGTAATAGTCGTAGTAGAGAGTAGCAGCAGCCCAGGAGTAGTAGTAGTAGTAGTAGAGTAGTAGTAGTAGAGTAGTAGTAGTAGTAGTAGTAGTAGTAGTAGTAGTAGTAGAGTAGTAGTAGTAGTAGAGAGTAGTAGTAGTAGTAGGAGGACAGAGGAGGAGAAGAGACAGAAGCAGTAGGCCAGTGAGAGAGAGAGTAAATTATTAGAGTAGTAGTAGTAGTAGTAGTAGTAGTAGTAGTAGTAGTAGTAGTAGTAGTAGTAGTAGTAGTAGTAGTAGTAGTAGTAGTAGTCGTAGAGTAGTCAGTAGTAGTAGTAGTTGACAGTTGTTGTGGACAGAGACAAGCACCAGTTATAGTAAAGGGTTAAGAGATGAGTCATTTCTACCCTTGTATGATCGATAAAGGAGCAAACTATCACTTCAGTTGAGAGTAAAGATCGTAAGTGACTTAAAGATCATTGTTGTGCCTGTAAAGGGCTTTGTGGACCTTGAGAGAAGTGAAAACAAGGAGGCCGAGAGAGCTGAGGTACATTACTGAACCCGAAAAAGAGATGGAAAGTTCTATTTTTGGTTAAATGTAGCGAGGAAAAAAAATCTTTTATGGTAGTAAAGAGAGAGAATGGTTGTGAATGTGGATGTGTGTGCCCAATTTATTATTATACCAACAGACATGTCTTATTCATATCAATGATGTTGTATGAACCAACCAAAAACTATGCTCCTTTAAAAGGAATTCATTAAGATAATATTAAACCGAATGGAACATTGATTGATATAATATAAACACACGGAAGACACGTGTCAGATGACAGAGAACAGAACATGTTTTTATAGTAATCGTAAAGATTGATAATATTATGTAAGATATTATGGAAAATCGTAACAGTATCGAGAGAGAGATCACCACCATGGTGGATAGGGTTACTTCAAGGAAACAAAAAACAATAGTATCGTTCGCGCCTAATACTCATCTAAGATGGTATCGTTGATAATACTCAGGGGGGTATCGTTGTCGCCGATGGAAAACATCCTTGATACCATCATCAAAAATGAGCATTACAAGAGGGAATCATGATTAAGAGGGGTTGTGTAGTATAGTTGAACTACAAAAATAAATATTCTAAATTGGCTTTATACGAAAACGATTAGAGAGGGAGTTGTGTAGCAGTTGAACTACAAAAATAAATATTCTAAAGACAACGAAGCTGATTTCTCTTTCTTCTGAAATAGTTGCCAGTATCTAGTAATCCGGCCAATATAGTTGAAAGCCGTAATTGCCCTGGGACAAAGTGACTTTTCGTGGTATTAATTCAGCCATTCGATGGCCTTGATTGCCCTGGCATTTTGTAGGGACACGGACCTTAAATTCAACTTTTATCTTCCAACTTTCAATGGTGAAAGCATCATAACTTTATATATATATTATATAACAAGTAGTGTTTTAATTCAAGTTGAAAAGAAGACTACATAATATTGTAAAGCTAGGATACTACATTTCAAACAACAGAGCATGAGAAAAAAACAATATTTCTCTGTAGACAGCGGGTGGTAATTCTAAAATTTGATCTTCAAAGACAAAAATGAACCTTGAAATCCAGATTGTCTTTCATTATACTAAAATCGTCATACATGTTTGTTTCATTTAAATTTACCCCGTCTGCAATTGCATGGTAATCTCAAGGTGAATTAAGAGGAAACAACAAGATTAAGATGAGTAAAAAGAAAGAAATAGGACCTGCCAACAACGCCCGCTTACCACCTGCCGTCATACACAACGCACATTGACATTTTTGTATGATATTACTAGAAGAATCATTTACAGATTGTGTTAAAACCCTATATACAATTTAATAATGATATACGAATGTGCGTGTGTCTGTGCGTGTGTCTGTGCGTGTGTCTGAGAAAGTAGACGTGTGCTTTAGGTACAGTCTCTACAAAGTGGCATCCAATCCCACATAAACATAAAAATAGCGTCATGTCAACAACAACAAAAAAGGAAACTAAAAAGTTGAATAGATAAAGATATAGCTTCAAGGATGGTTAAGGAAAATACGCTTAATATCATGAATGAAAACGACTATCATTTAATTTGGAATAAAGGTCTCGCATTTTAAAAATAAACAAAAGCAAAACAAAAATTTTTAAAAACCTTGTTTGGAGCACAAATTGTTTTTGATAAAAAGATCAACAAATCATTTAAGTTTAGTAGCCAAAACTGATTATTTGAGCTCTCTTGTCCGTATCCATGTGCCACTCAGAACACTCAGATCATTAACAAGCATCACTCTTGAGAACAATTTTTCACTATCTCATTTCCCGGACAAACGGCCCCTCGGATATGGAACTCCTTATCATCTACCACAAGGCAATCTGCCTCGCACAACTCTTTCAAGAGAAAATCTCAAGACGGAACTTTTACACCTTCATACCTACAATTTTTAGATCAATCTTCTTTCTCCTCATCCCTATTTATGTCTAGCGTCTTGGAGCATAATCAGATATAGACTTAGTGCGCCATGGAAATGATTTATTATTATTATATTATTATTATTATTATCATTATTATTATTATTATTATTTTTATTATTATTATTATTATTATTATTATCATTATTATTATTACTATTATTACTATTATTATTATTATTATTATTATTATTATTATTATTATTATTATTATTATTATTATAAAACGAGAAGGAAAAAAGCGGCGTATGTGTACAAGAAAAATATGTGAGTGAAAATACGTGAACCACCATGTGCTGACATAATTTAGGAAACCAAAATTAATATTTAAACCCTAACCTGTTTAAATTAAAGAAAAGAAACGATTGATCTATGCTATGCCCAAGTCTGTCATCCGTGTACCAACCGATTTCAACAATGCCGACTCCATTGAAGCATTCAACCATGCAAATCTGCCTTGAACAAGATCTAAGTTTAAATGCTCTATTCCCTGTTTTGCCATATTGCATTACTATAATATATATATTACTTATTGTAGTAACAATGCACTTAACTTTCATTACCCTTTGTATTTAATTACTATTATAATAATAGTATATGCCTGTCATAATATATACTTTAAATGTAGACTGATCCTCTGTTAAAGAGGTCACTACATAAAGGACAAGAAGTGGAAGAAGAACAACAACAAACTATTTATTTATTAAAATAATGTGTCCAGCAAATGAGCAAAATTGTAAAGAATCCCTGTGACTGAAAGGCAGATCCTAAATGTAAAAGAAGTATGTATAACACAATAAGAAAGTTTGGCCTATTATAGTAAAAGACAAGAAGGTAATTATCATACCTGTCCAACACCCGGATTCGGGTTGTTGACAACGCGTCTGGTAACCTGTTCCGTCATGGGGTACCGCTTTCAGTCAGTGGATGGGTTAGTTCCCTTGATCAGCGCTTGCCTTTGCCATGGAAACGCCTTCTGGGAAGTGATTCATGTATTCCAAATTTGTACCGCACTTATGGTGTGGGTCAAGCTCTTAGTTAGCAATGTGTAGTTGCAATCTGTGAAAACTGTTTAATTGTATGTGCAATATGAATGTAACTAGTCACATTGCCAAAGAAGTAGTCCAAAACTGAACATCCAATTCTTCACAGTTATCCTCAAGTTCTCCTCTCCGTGTATAACATCAATCCAAAGGTACATACAACACAATTATAAACCTTAGATACCTTTTTTGTCTCTGTTTCAGTCCAATAATTAAGTGTCCAAGAGAAGGAACAAAACAATACTATTGGCGTCAGCGTCGGTCAATTCTTGCGCGCCTTGGTGATTAATGGAAAGATTACGTTGATGACGTCATCGCAATCAGTCCAAGAGTCATTGTAGGCCTGCAAATTTCTTTTTGAAAGAATCGACCTTACAAAAGTCATTCATTTAAAAAAGTTGAATGTCAAACAAGGAAGCCAGCAGAGAAGGAGAGGCCGAGTCTTGAAAACACGAGCCTTGTGACAGTGGTCGACGACTCATGTGCTTGATCAATATCCTTTCAATTAATAATGAAGGCCGTAGTATTCAACAGCAGTCAACAAACAGTCTTTCCAAACAATGGCCGCGTATATTGTTTTCTTTTCTTTTGATTTCTTTATCTAGACTCAGAAGTATGACGAAAATAACGAAGCGTGTTGAGTAACGTTAAAAAAGTACATTATCTAAAGATTTCTTTTTTTTCTTGAATAGTGAAACTCGTTCGTCCCGATGATAATAATAATATAATATTGTGTTGGGTTCCTTCAAGTTTAATCCTGCCACTTTGGTCGTCGATTTACACAGTTCATTGGTTTTTCTTTTCCTTTATAGTATTCTGTGTTTACGAATTGCGTCCAGAGCGATTTATTCATGCTTGTTTAGGCGCCTTCAGTGAAGTTCGGTATCAGTGCGCTAGGTGTTGAAAACGTTTTTGTGGATGGCAGTGAACCTCAACCTGGTGAAGACAAGGCAACAAAAGATGAATTACTTTACGTAAAGATAGACAACTATACATGTAACCTCTTTGTTTCTGTCTGCTATCAGTCTGCTCTCTCTGTCTCTGTCTGTATGTATGTCTGTCTGCCTGTCTGCCTGTCTGTCTGTCTATCTCTCTCTGTCTGTCTGTCTCGCTCTCTCTCTCTCTCTCCCCCTCTCTCCCCCTCTCTCCCCCTCTCTCTCTCTCTCTCTCTCTCTCTCTCTCTCTCTCTCTCTCTCTCTCTCTCTCTCTCTCTCTCTCTCTCTCTCTCTATCTCTCTCTCTCTCTCTCTTAAATTACACAACTTCATTTTTTGAAGCAGTTTTCAACCATATCATTTTAAAGACAAAACTTCATTTAGTGGACCATGGAAGGAAAGCTTTTTTTTTAATGTTTGCTTTTGGAACAGATTAAAAGACATTGTTGGCAGTAATTAATAAGATCGATATTTGCAAACCGTATCTCGGCGCTCTAATGGCATTTCATGGGCACATTTTTCGATGACAAGGAGATTCGGAAATTAATATATCTACTCCGCTATCTTTCGACATGGTCGTTAGGTACAGAACTAAGATAAACTTCAAACTTCAGTTCACTGTTTACTCAAACCTCACCCAACGATTGACTACTAACCCTTATCCTTGTCATTATTCGGTGACTGTTAGAGTGAAAGGGTTTATCCGGCGCTTATGGGCTATATATTTTGCTATTAATGATCTTTTTCAAGAGAAGATTATACATAGTTTGTTAGCTTGTTGAATCTAACGCCAGATTGGCGTAACTTAAGGCAAAAAGTAAGAACAGAATGAAAGAGGTCCTATTTACCTACGAGAGATGACGTAAGATCACGAGGAGTTTATCAGGCAGTCTTGATCTCAAATCCATTGACAGTGTGCCTAGCTAACGTAAACACACAAACACATGGACAGACATACACAAAACTTGGCTGAATGTCAAAACATTATATATTTATTAGGACATTACTGAGTTATGCAAACGAATGTTTCTGAAATTAAATTTTGTCTGCCTATCTTCGTTTCAATATCTCGTCTGTCATATATATATATATATATATATATATATATATATATATATATATATATATATATATATATACATATATATATATATATACATATATATATATATATATATATATATCTACCCCCCCCCACTTGCTCGCTCTTCTCTTCACTTTTCCTGTTTTGCGTCTACGCTGCCTACCTATCATCCAACTTATCCCCGCCTGTTTCTCACAACAAAAACAAGAAGCAAAAAAAAAACGGCAGAAGGGACAATGAGATAGAAAGTCGTTACTGATAATATATTTAAAATCTCTGGATAATCTGCAAGTTCGCGTTGATCAAAGGCCACAGGTTTTGGTTTGCTTATCAGTCAGTGTGAAAGACAATGGATCGACAAAGTACGTTCACTGTAACAAAGAGACTAACTAACAGGCCATGAGATAAACTACGGAAATCACTCGACGAATGAGGGGGGGGTGTAGGGGAGGGCGTGGGGCCATAAATCGGTCTGAAGAACACGATAACAATAGATAACCAGACTCGAGACAGAACAGGAACGCGTTTGATGAGGGTGCCCATCTGAGAAACATAGGATTATACGAACACTGGAATCAGCTCAACATAAAAAAAACAAGAGACAAAGATGGATTTATAGTCCGTATCTAGAATCTAGTCCTGATTACCCTACGCCCAACCAGGCGCATGGACTTGTTTCACTTCACCCTGGCACAAATGCAGGCTTCACGTCTACACGATATGATTTATCCCCTAACGATTTATCCCTAACAAGTCATTTCGTTCAAAATCCTTCTCAAGTCCCCGTGGAGCATACAGTTTTGCAGTCTTTTAGACACTTCGTACTAACACCTAGACGGGGTGTTTCTCAACGTTTCTCTTTCGCTGTCTTTTGTCTTGGTCTAGCTCCGTTCTCTGTATATTATTGGTACATGTAATACATCCTGTACATGTATAATAGGCCTAGGTGAAATAACATCGCATGTTTCTGGCAATCTCAACTCTCCATTCATATCAACACAATAGAAATGGTCATTCTAGATCTAGATCTAGATCTAGTACATGTAGCCGCGAAAATATTCTATCGTGTATATCTTAGGTAGGCCTACTTCTGCCTTTCAAAGTCGATCACATGGGTGTACCAAATCTAACATCGACTGTTCAATCAAAATTATGTCCCTTAAAAATTGACTCCCTGACCTTAAAAGAAGTTATCGAATGATAGTATTAGTATACAGTAGTGAATTAATTAAGAGGAAACCGCAAGATACCCTGTAATACAATAATATAGATCTAGATCTATACATAACTAAAATCTGTATGTAGGCATTGTGAAATGGTGAAAGGAAAGAGGTAGCACCTACCAATGGCAATAGCACACTCCAACCGACCACATATCAATAAACAGGAGAATATAATGAAATTTACATAGAAATCTACATCTAGATCTAAATCTAGACTCTATATCTATGATAGATTCTGAGAAGTTTCACAAGTTCAGTACATTGATCGCCAGACCGAGAACCGTCATGAAAGCATTACATTTACAAGTTGCAAGTCCCCAGGCAAAGCACGCATGCACCTAGAAATCTACGTGTAGATCTATCTCCACAGTCACTCACAACATTTGCCGTATTATTACTAGATTCTAGCTTCTATTCTATTATGCATTGACACCAGGTCATAACTTACACGATTAACAAGAAGTTCCATGTTAGGCGTATAGTAAATGTAGCCCACGGGCAATTTACGATCCTGTGCGGCCACGCGATTGGGTGGCCTTAGATTTATACGTATAGACTGATATTTAGTGATTGGTTGATTTCAATATGCCTGTTGATCAACGGGTTCAGTAGTGTAGTGGTTATCACGCTCGCCTCACACGCGAGAGGTCCTGGGTTCGAGCCCCAGCTGAACCAATTTTTTTTTCTATTCGGTGTGCAGTGGATATAATATTGTTTGAAACTAGAGCTCTTTTCGTTGGTTAATCCTTTGATCTAACAATTTTATCTTATAATATTCTTCTTCTTTCAGATGCTATATAGATCATTTGACCTTTAAGTGCCCCATACACATTGAAATAATCATTGAGTTTTAAAAATGATTGAACATAATAGAAATCAATAAGAACAATGCACATTCTTTCATCATACAAATATTTTAAATTATAAAACTTCATATCAATGGCATTTTTAAAAGAATTAATACTGTTTGCATGTTTGTTTTGAAAAGTAAATTATTCCATAACTTGACTGTATTTGATTTGAAGTTTTTGATAGCACAGTATACATTTCAATTGATTACTTTTCACTAACTTTACGGGAATCAGATATAAATCAAACTGCTCTTTTCTCTTTTCTCTTTTTAAGTTGATCTCAAGGGACACGTGAATAAGACGCTTTAAATCAAATATACATGTATACATTTTATCATTGTACTGCCAACAGAAAGTATACTCAGCAGTAGCACTGAAGACTTTAAAAATAGAATTAAACATATTAATCAAAGTAAAAATTGTATAAAGAACAAGGATAAGAACTAGAAGAACAAAAGAACACGAAAAAGAAGAAGAAGAAGAAACTTTCTTTTTGTTCAGATTGGTTTTGTTTTTACTGTTTTGTTTGTTTTTGTTGTTTTTTTAGGGGGGGTTTGGGGGGGGGGGGGGCGTTGGTTTTGTGACTATTCATTATTCTGCTCTGTTTTATTGTTTTCGTTGTTTTTTTATTTGCTTGGGGATTTTTTTTTCCTTGAGGATAATGGGGTAAATGGGTGAAGGATATGACGTGAATAGAAAGCGAGAGATAGAGAGAGAGAAAGAGAGAGAGAGAGAGAGAGAGAGAGAGAGAGAGAGAGAGAGAGAGAGAGAGAGAGAGAGAGAGAGAGAGAGAGAGAGAGAGAGAGAGAGAGAGAGAGAGAGAGAGAGAGAGAGAGAAAGAGATAGATAGAGATAGAGAGACAGACAGACAGACATAGACAGACAGACAGAGACAGAGAGAGACCGAGACAGAGACACATAGAGACAGAGAGAGAGAGAGAGAGAGAGAGAGAGAGAGAGAGAGAGAGAGAGAGAGAGAGAGAGAGAGAGAGAGAGAGAGAGAGAGAGAGAGAGAGAGAGACAGACAGAGACAGACACACAGACAGAGAGAGAGAGAGGGGGGGGGGAGAGAGAGAGAGAGAGAGAGAGAGAGAGAGAGAGAGAGAGAGAGAGAGAGAGAGAGAGAGAGAGAGAGAGAGAGAGAGAGAGAGACAGAGAGAGGGGGGGGCGCAGTTGGGGACGAATAGAACACTCTTGGGAGAGTGGTTTGAAGACAGGAAAATACTCTCTTGTCAAAAATTGCAGACCGTTTTATGTTATATTCTTGTTACTTGATGTATGTAATTCAAATTATGTACCTTAGCCTTATAATATATATATATTTTTTTATTTTTTTATTTTTTTTATAATTTATTTATATAAACTGTTTTTGTATTGTTAATGTAATGCACAGACAGCCTTTCCCTTGTAGGGATGAGT
>JAXRKP010001826.1:35000-55000 GCA_037039925.1 Doris montereyensis
GGTAGATGATTTTGCCCGAAACCATATGATCTCTTGATCTCTTTACAGCTAATCTAGGGATTAACAAAAATCCGGTATGTGGAGACCTAAATCTTTCAAACCGTTGCATGTGGTGTGCCTTGAGGGAGTTAGCGTTGATCTTCTTGCAGAACGGTTGCATGGACCAATAAAGCCTACTGATCAATATTATTATCTTTCTTCTTTGTTGATTTATTTTTTGTCTTGCACTGATTTTCTCTTTCTGCGTCTATTTATCCGTCTCTTCCTCCTCCTCCTCCTCTTTCTTATTATTATTATCATTTTTATTTATCTTTTGCTGCTGCTACTACTCCTCTTCTTCTTCTTCTTCATCGTAGTCGTTTCTTCTTCTTTTTCTTTGTGGTGGACTCAGAAGTCCAGAGGCAGGTATAATAACCGAACCAAAAGGTTGTGGATTCAATCCCGGCAGGTCGAAAAGATTCTGGAGTTGTTATTGTTTTCAAATAAACTCTTCCATCCTGGTCCAGGTAGATGGATCAACATCTAGTTCGATCGGAGACGGGCGATAATAAGGAGGTCCCATGTGAAGATCTCACATCTCTGTGCGATTCCTTAGCTGTTTACATGGCAGTCTTGGCAAAATTTAACATTCCTATCAAACCCCCGAGATCACATTAGTTGTGGACGTGGGTAAGATCAAATGAAATGTATGTATGTATGTGTGTGTGTATGTATTTATGTCTTACTTACATAAGCACACACATATGCATGTGTGTAATATGTATTTATGTACATACATGCGCACACACATATGTATGTATATCTATGTGTATATATGTAAACCAGTATGCATAATATGTATGCCTGAATTTGTAGTCAAAGCTTATATTAAACTACTGGTGCATGTACATTGATCTGTTTTCTGCTCCCCCAAAGACATGGCTACAAGAGTCGCCCAGAGTACTAGTAGTATCGCTGCTACTACTACTACTAGCAGCAGTAGTAGTAGTAGCAGTAGTAGTAAGTAGTAGTAGTAGTAGTAGTAGTAGTAGTAGTAGTAGTAGTAGTAGTAGTAGTAGTAGTAGTAGTAGTAGTAGTAGTAGGAGGAGGAAGAAGAAGAGGAGGAGGGCAAGGAGAGGAGGAGGAAGAGGTAGAAGAGGGGGTGGAAGAGGTGGAGAGGAGGAAGGAGGAAGAAAGAAGGAGAAAAGAAAGAGGAGGAGGAGGTATAGTAAGAGTATGAGTAGTAGAAGTAGTGGTATGTGAAAGAAAGTGATAATAACAATGATGATGATGATGATAACAATAGTAATAATAATAACAATAATAATAATAATAATAATAATAATAATAATAATAATAATAATAATAATAATAATAATAAACAAAATAACAATAATAATAATAATAATAATAATAATAATAATAATAATAATAATAATAATAATAATAATAATAATAATACTAATAATAATACTAATAATAATAATAACAACAATAAGAATGTAATAACTAACAATAATAATAATAATAATAATAATAATAATAATAATAATAATAATACTACTACTAATAATAATGATATTAATAATAATAATAATAATAATAATAATAATAATAATAATAATAATAATGCATGTAATAATAATAATAATAATAATAATAATAATAATAATAGTGACTGGAATAAGATGCCGTTTATCTGTTTTGTACTGAATGCAAAGGAACCTTGTCAAATATAATTTGTTATTGAGATAGATATCTAAAGATTGTTATACAGTAGTTACAGCCTAAATGCCGGTTCTTGGGAAGCGAGAAAACAGCATTTATGGGAAAATTGATCAATGGACAGACAAGGATAAAGATTCATAACTAGGTCGTTTGTTTTAGAAAAGTCATCAGTTTTACATAACAATGAAAGTGAGAAATAGGGACACCTGGAAAACATTAAGTTCTTTAACACTTATTAGGTAATGAGCATACGGGTGGGTTGACCATTTCTCGCGATTAAGACCCGGGAGGCACAATGGATATGGCCAATGCGAGACAGAGACATGGAAGCAATAAAACTTTCCACTCGCGATGCAAGCTCAGTCATTAAAAACGCCAGGTAATCTCGGGCAACTTATGACATCAAGAGAAGAGCCTGGTTGGAGTTTGGAAGACTGCTATTATAATTGTCTATGACAAACCAGTGATCCAATGGGATAGTGCCGTACAATGAGTGGAGTAAGAAGAGGAGAGAGGTCATTGGTCATCTTTTATTACAGTACATTGGATGGGTGTAATATGTAGGTGGTTACAATGCATGGCAAATTGTTGACGGGCATAAATCAGCCATAATAGTGATTAAATTCATTATGATAGAAAAAAATATGAATTTTTAATTAATTATGGACATGCTTTATGATAAATTGGATAAGATTATACCTGCAGTCGCTGTTCAGATCAGGTATTTAGGGAACATCTTGGTTTTCAAATGGGCAATTAAAGGATTAATTATAGGAGAGAAAAAAATCTGTTTCACTGAGATTCCAGGCGTTTAGGAGAAACTGACATTATGGCAGCAGGATTTAGGTGGTAACTACTATAATAGGATGTTTAGATCTAATGGTACTAAAACATTTTGTGTCATACTCATAAAGAGGATGATCTATGATTTCAGTCTCTTCCTATATAGGAAGACAAATACTTTCATGTTTGCTTGTTTTTAGGCTCACTTTACTGAGATAGTCGTTGTTTTGACTATAACAATACACAGAGAAAAAAGAGAGAAAGAGAGAGACAGATATATATATATAGATAGAGATAGAGAGAGAGAGAGAGAGAGAGAGAGAGAGAGAGAGAGAGAGAGAGAGAGAGAGAGAGAGAGAGAGAGAGAGAGAAGAGAGAGAGAGAAAGAGAGAGAGAGAGAGAGAGAGAGAGAGAGCCGGGGGGGGGAGGGGAGGGTACAGTAAAGAAAAAAGAGGGAGAGAGGGGGAGAGAAAGAGGGACAGGAAAAAAAAAAGAGAGAGACGAGAGGGTACAGGAAGGAAAGAGAGAGAGAGAGAGAGAGAGAGAGAGAGAGAGAGAGAGAGAGAGAGAGAGAGAGAGAGAGAGAGAGAGAGAGAGAGAGAGACAGAGACAGAGAGAGACAGACAGACAGAGACAGACAGACAGACAGACAGACAGAGGGGGGAGAGAAAGAGGTACAGGAAGGAAAGGAAGGAAAGAGAGAGAGAGAGAGAGAGAGAGAGAGAGAGAGAGAGAGACAGACAGACAGACAGACAGACAGAGGGGGGAGAAAGAGGTACAGGAAAGAGAGAGAGAGAGAGAGAGAGAGAGAGAGAGAGAGAGAGAGAGAGAGAGAGAGAGAGAGAGAGAGAGAGCGGCGCGCGCAAAAGGACTCGTCACTGATAAATGAATTAGAATGTAATCTTCAACTTTAACCCTACTTTTCTTTGATTGTGTCTGTCTTGTTTTCTTTTTAAATGTCCCTAAATGTGAAATGATTGACTGGATATAAATTTAGTTCTAGAGCTATTATAATCCAGTAGTATCAAATTACTCCAAAAGAAAACCAATCATGCCATATAATGACAAAAAACATCCAATTTATAGTAAACAATAAATTTCCATCATTAGCTTTGGAATTTAGGTTGTTTTAATATTTTTTACTGTGAACCACACAACCTTGCGGGATTAAAAATCAAGAGTAACCTGTTAAACAGAAAAATATATTATTGTCTAGAAATTATTATCTAGATGTAAACAAATATTAATTCTAGATCTAAGTCCGACCTCATTTCTTATGATAACAACCACCCCATTCCAGATTCCACTTCAGGAACAGTGAACACTGAGACTCGCAGCTTCTGACTCTCCGAGTGTGTCTCGCAAAGACTGCTCAAATTAATATACAGATCTGGCGATCTAAAATGTAGATGAAGTATCACTGTTTTTATTAATACGAAAAATCACGATAAACACAATTTACAAATAACAGGGCTCAAAATAATCTAGAAATTTAAGGTCACTCTTATTCTTCGGTTGTTCTGTAGAAAGGTGTCACGACAGGCTGCACAAGGCGTCAAGTCAGACTTGTCACTATGGACGCTTTCATTCAATTTATATTGAATGAGGAGAAAGCTGTACGGACGTGTTGTCAAAGGTGTAGACCCTAGAAATAAACATTTGTCTTCCTACTCAACATGTATAATCTTGTAGTTTTTAACTATTTTAACTGTTTTATCCACTAACAAACCTTACCTTGCTCTTTAAATAGTCGCTCAAGCGAAAACTCAAGTTGTCCGATTAATCGAGCCATTGTTACTGTCCGCCATGTTTCTTTCGCGACCTTCGAAATTTGCATATGACACTCCTTCAGGTTAGCAACAAGAAAATTACTGCGGTACCACCCGCTGTGCAAGGGATAAATGGCATGCATGGAAGTCTCACTGTATTTCCCCTTTGCTGGTGTAACAAAATTATTCTGGATTCGCCTTGTAGATATGGTACAGCATGCGAGTAAAATGAAATGGAATAATACACGTTTTGGGAAAACAACGGTCTTACAATGTCTTCCCCCTCCCCATTCCACTCCAAATAGGGAAGAAGTTCAAGAAGGGGGGAGGAGGGGGGATTCATAAAATAATTGTTTGTCACATTATTTTTCCGCGTACCCTACTTATAAATTTATTGCATTGTTTGTGAAGGCAACTTCTATACCGATTATTTCCACATGTCTATCAATAGATATACTTGCGGGTGACGAATGCTAGTGAAGTACTATACCACCTGCCCATTGAAGGCTACTGAGGAAAGAAGATCTACAGTTCCAGCACTTGACGAAATTTTTATCCATACACCAAATTATCTTTGCGCATACCAATGGAAAGGCTATCCAGACCTAGATTCCAACTAGATCTAGTAGAAAAACAAGAATTTAAAAAAAGTCTGTTCTGTCTTTTTTCGTGGAGTTGTCAATTACTACTTAATGTGTTTGTTCGGTCTCCTTTGATGTATCTATCTATATATATATACATGCATCCATCTATCTATCCATCTATCTATCTATCTATCTATCTATCTATCTATCTATCTATCTATCTATCTATCTATCTATCTATCTATCTATCTATCTATCTATCTATCTATCTATATATCTATCTATATATCTATATATCTATCTATCGATATATCTCTTTATCTATATATCTATCTACATGTATCTTTCTACTTATACACCTGCCTACCTATATATATATATATATATATATATATATATATATATATATATATATATATATATATATATATATATTATCTATCTATGTATTTATGTATCTATCTATCTACATGTATGTAGCCTATCTATCTATATATATATCTATATATCAATTTCTCTCTCTCTCTCTCTCTCTCTCTCTCTCTCTCTCTCTCTCTCTCTCTCTCTCTCTCTCTCTCTCTCTCTCTCTCTCTCTCTCTCTCTCTCTCTCTCTCTCTCTCTCTCTCTCTCTCTCTCTCTCTCCCTCTCTCTCTCTCTCTTCTCTCTCTCTCTGTATATATATATATATATATATATATATATATATATATAATATATATATATATATATATATATATATATATATATATATATATATATATATATATACATATATATATACATATATCCGATCTATGTATCTATCTATGTATCTATTTATCTATACATCTATCAATGTATCTATCTATCTATCTATCTATCTATCTATCTATCTATCTATCTATGTATATATCCATCTATCTATTTATCAATCTATCTATATATCTAACTATTTATCTATATATTCAGCTTGGTTACGTTCCAAACCACTGGATGTTTAGGGGTTGTTGACGAATCTATTGTAATCGGGCTCCTAGACAATACTCTTCTTAAGCATTTCCGTTACTTGGGACGCTTAAGTTCTAGTTTAAACTTTAGTAGACTACATATGCCTTCAACATAAGCCTTGTTGATTCAGTAAAGTCAGTAGATTCTAGATCTAAACACAATGACAAGACACTCAAAATTCATCTAGCTACATATCGAGATCTAGATTGGAGAATACATGTAGATTATACTTGATCTAGATCTAGCTCTAGATCTATTTTAAATGCAACATCACCAAGTGAAGAAGGGGATAACTGGATAAAATACGTTTTTGATAAGACACATTTTATGTCAATGTTATCCTAGATAATTGAATTATATCATTTAATAGTATAGCATAGCTAGATTTAGATCTACATAGTCTAGATCTAGTTTTAAGTTAGTATGTTTGCTTGAAGTTGATATTGATAGGTCTACTAAATTTATATTATAAATTGTATTGCCTAAATCTCTAGTCAAAGATCCTAACTAAGATCTATAGATCAAAATCTAGATTTATCAAGCAATTGACAATTGATACTCTGCTAAGAGTGAAGATCTTTGTTTTTGTTGTTCAATGTTATATTATACACATAGCTAGATCTAGATCATTCTTCTTCAGATTCTAGAGCTACATAATACATCGAGATTCTTTCATTTCTTATCATCGAAATTAGAAACATCACACTGTTATTACCATCATACCATGTCAGGTGGAACGCCAAAAAAGGTGAGATTTAAGAAATAAAACAGAAAATGATGTGTTTAAAGAAGATGTAAAATCTAGGTTGTCCCTTTAGTTAGACAAATCTAGATTTCATTACTTCTGAGATTTAGAATCTGTGTAATTTATCTTAGTGTCGATTGCCACCGGAAATTGACGGTGGTAACATACAGTTCGTCAATCAGCATTGATTTCTTGGAGAGCGTGTTTTGGACTTCTTCTTCACCTCTCAGCTCCCTGTGGAGCACAGGCCACCAACAAAGAGTCGCCAGTCATCCCTATTCTGCGTCAACGTCTGCAACTCTCCCAGGTTTTCATCCATCTCGCCATCTCCGTCTCAATCTCTCTCCTCCAGGCCATTCTTGGTTGCCCTCTAGATCTTTTCCCTTGTGGATTCCATGTCAAGCTTTGTCTGGCTATGTTGACCTTTGGTCTGATCATTATATGGCCAATCCATCTCCACTTTCTTTTTCTTCCAATCTCTCTCAACTGGGAGCTGTTTGGTCTTCTCATGAAGATTTGCATTACTGATGGTGTCAGGAAAACTTAAACCACAATGCACCTCAGATAGCTGTTTGTAAAGGGCTGGAGTCTCTGTAGTGTAGCCACACATGAGCATGAGGCTGGATTTTACGTTTGAGTTAAAAATCCTAATTTTAGTCTTTTCCTTAATTGAATTGCTGATTCAGATTTTTCTCAATGCTAAAAATGTATGTCTTGCTTTTTGGAAGCATACCTTGACATCTTTTGAGGGAGGAGTGGACAAAGATGTCAAAATAAAACTAAGAAAGTTGTTATTCTGCCACCCAAGGAAAAAGCATGTCCTTTCTTTCAATGTCATTCAAATACAATAAAGTCTGTTGATGAATAAGGTGTTTACCTCCTACTGTCAATCTGTCAAACGATGCATTACACGATTTCCCAGATAGGTGACAACTCTTCTGGCAGTGTTATTAACAATTTAATGTCATCTGTCTAAACATGTGAAACAATATATATATGACTAGATTTATTTATGCAAGAAGCCCTAGTTCGATACCCAGTCCGGGCAATATTTTCTGTCGATCCAGCAGCGAAATAGGTAACTAGGTCTATTCAGACTTGACGAAATTAAAGGCGGCGTGGAAAGCAATGGCAAACTACCACACACAAAAATCAGGACTATACTCAAGATTACCCTACGCTCAACTCTTAGTATGGGACTTACTTTACTTTACATTACATCATAAAATTGGGGAAAATACTTACTATGGCATCTTCGACATGCTATGCGTGTCATTTCGGTGACTTTTTCTTGCCAGCCTTATGAGAGAGGAATGCTAGATCTACTTATTCTTAAATCCTTGCTTGGTTCAAGATGCATCCACCCTTTACAACTTCAGAAATCTAGATTGCTTAAAAAGTTCGACTATCTTGTGTTGCCATAGTATCTAATTAGTAATTGAGATTTTGATGCCTCTGTTTTAAATAGATATTGTGTATCTCCCTGTGTGTAGATCTGCTTGTAGTTGTATTAGATGAAAGTGTTCTTCTAACGAGTTGAAAAAATAGGACACGCTTGTTGTAAAGAGGAGACATTCAATAATCAGAGTGACTATTCGCCGTTAGTATTGAATATATGGCCGATTATGAACCGAGTAGCGTTTCGATACTCAAGTTTGTTATCCAGATAAGGGCACCATTTCGTTGTTCTTTCAACGTCATTCATTCATTTTTTGCCAAGAAGACCACTCTACCTCTATCTTGTTTGAAAATGTCTGCCCTCAACCTTTCAGTAGGATCAACATTCGACTATTATCAGGAGTTTGGAACTGAATAAAAGAAACATGCTATGTGACCACACCAAGGCCACTCCAATGTCAGCTGTGTAGAAAAGAGACACACACCTAAAAAAGAAAGACACGCATACACACACACAACATAGAGAGAGATAAAAAAGATAAAGAGGGGGATTTGATTTGATTTACCCACATCCACAACTAAGGTGATCTCGGATTCTTTTGGTAGGATTTAAATTTTATTTTGCCAGGAGTACCTTGCAAGCAGCTAAGGGATCTTTCATGTGGACAGAGTGTTGAGATCTGCACACAAGACCTCCTTTTCATTGTCCGTCTGGAACTAGGTGTTGATTTACCTACCTCGACCAGGAGGGTAGATTTTACTTTTTTAAACTCACAATATCGAGACAGGCAGAAAAAGTCAAGAGAGAAAAGATCGACAAAGATAGAGAGAGAGAATGAGGGAGACAGAGCCAGAGAGCCAGACAGAGAATGAGACAGAAACACACACACACACACACACAAGAGAAATGGTAGTTATAAAGTTTTGCTTTGTAAATCAAGTTATTGTGAATGCTTTGCTTTAAATGTTTTATATTCAGGTGTTTTATTTGAGTTGATGTTTTCAAGCTTACTACTGATATTTATTGTACTGGGCACAAATTATGTTACTTTTGTTACCAATCACTTTAAGTTTAAGCAGATAAATGCTGTACAATTCAAAGAAATCAGCCTGGATTATTCTCTTTATTTCAACAGCCAATGAGTTCCTCAAATATGGCCCTCACAGCAGTAGCTTTACAAGACCATTGGTCAAGATCCATCAGTTTGGGAACCAAATTTGGACCTAGAAAGATTGGACTTGGTCCAGCTGCTAGGGGCCAAACAAAAATCTGAAGTCAAAAGTGTAATTGACACAGGAAGGAATAAAGGTAGGCATATGAGAGATAATAAATTTGTGATAATAAATTTACTCTTGTCTTTCTAGGTAAAATTTTGTTTTACTGAAATCAGATGACGATAAATCTGCACATATTAAAGGAAACTTTAAATATACTTTAGCACTAGCAGTTCATCTAAAAATATTTTGAAAGTTATCTTGTCTTACACAAACTAAAAAACTTTAAAATCCATTTTAATTCGAAATTTCTTGTTCACTTCTACCTTCATGAATACTGTCTCAAAATCGCATCCAATTACTATTTGTTGTTTGAGTCTTCAGACAAGAAATTTTTCCCAATGGTGTTCATTTCAAATCCAGTCTTACAAATCTATTCAAGGGTGGCTATAGGTGTGATATGATGTCAATATTGTAACCGAGCTCATCAATATTCCTGCTTCTTGCAGAAATTTTGTAATGCTTCTCAACATGATACAAAATATACAATACTGGACATATAATAAAAGTGACATTTATCTTTATCAAACAATACTAATGTACCGAGAGATGGGCAAAGTGAGAAAAGAAAGAGAAATAGACACACACACAGAGAAAGAGAGAGTGGCGAGAATGTTGTTTTAGATATCAATACATTACAAGATTCAAGATTTGAATGACAACATGCTAAGTGTATCATTACAAAGGGGATTGAAGTAACTTTATTATTCGTTATTCCCACAGATTCCCCCCCCCATCAGATTTGTTCCCATATTCTTTATTCTTGTACATGATGTAATTTGCTTTCTTAATTCTTGTCATTGTAGGTAAAATCAAGTCAGGGCAAAAGGAGAAGGAGAAGGAGAGTGAAAAGGAATTTGTCCTAGACAAGCTTCCTCCCCATTGACTCTTGGTTAGTGCCTTTGTAGATTACTTGGATATCTTTCATTCTGTGATCTAATGCTCAGAGCAGTTCATATTAATTTAAAAATTAGAAGATAACCAGAAAGGCAACCCTGAAAAAAATCATCATTTCAATCTCATGGCATTTAAAAAAAAACTTTTTTGTTGTTGTGCTATTGTTCTTTTCTGTTAAAATAAATAACAGTAACAGAATTTAATTTCAAACGGCGAAAAAATGTGCTTAAAATCTAATTATCTATATATGATCTGAGCTGATGGCTCTATGTGCGTGAAAGACTCTGTTACAGGCCACTGAGAGTAAGCATATTTTGCATGTAGGTTCTAAATGATCTCAAGCAAAGATCGTTTTCTTTTGAGGAATTATTCTACCAGAAGTAACCTTTAAAATTTGACTTGTATTATTCACGTCTGACAGTCGTCTGAATGGTATTGTTGTCACTAATGGTAATTATGTTTGTACAGTAGTAGCAGTAAGCAGTCTAAGAACACGATTCTTGGGAGATAGAAAAACTGTAATGATAGGCAGACCAGGCAGTGTAAGCAAACTTCAAGGAGATTATTTCGTACAAATACTTGAGATATCTCAATAAGCACAAAGACAGGTTATGACCATGTATAAATCTAATTCTTGCCCAACCTGTCAACCATGCAATGAGCATCTGTCAGTTAAACGAGGGACAGGTCAGTTTTTGCAGATTCATTTCATACATAAGGCAGAACTTTATGTAGCAATTGGTCGTCCATTCCCACCTGACAAGCACGCAACAAATCAATGAAAGTTTTCTTACACCTACTTCACCACGTTACCTGGAGGAGGCATCTTTGATTTGATTGATGGTGATTAACCTCAATTGTGTATATAGCATACATTGAGGAATGATACATTTTGGTCATTTTTATTTTGCCTACATAAAACAGTATGCATTGTGACGCTACACTGTTTGGCAGGTAGAGTAAGATTCACTGTGTTAACGATCTACTCTAGACGGTGACCATTGTTTGCTAGTCCTAGATGGATGAAATTGGCACCTTGCCATTTGGCAGGGAGAGACAATTTGTTATTAACACCTATTTATTGCAGCTGAGAAGCATGGCTTGATCTTCTACACTTCTGGTTTAATTGAAATACCTTCATATGTAAAATCTATGGAAAACAGACTTGTGTCTTAACAACTTTGAAAAGTTATGTGTCTGTTGAACGTCGAGATGTTAGCCATTCCAGGTATGTTGTTAATGGGTTCTTTTATATAGAAAAAACTTCTGTTTCCTGAGATAATATGGTGGTAGGTGGACAGGCGTATTATGCAACAAGTTCTTAGACCGCTAATACTGTGTTCATATACTAGGGCGGGCTGATAAGTAATACGCATTCCTGAATAACTCAAAAAACTATTCAAGGGAATGACAGGTGTTAAATATCATATTATTAGAGATCAGCCAATGCTTCTTACAGTTATCTGGCTATGTCAAACTGTTACCCCATTTCCTTATATACATGCGTAAAGAAAACACAATGACCGTGTAATTATCACATGCAAATGTTCTGTCATGTTAACAGTGTTTTGGGACTGCAGGGGTGTTGGGCATGCAGAATTTCTGGTAAAAGTCCAAATCATTTACTTCCCGTATTCGTGTCAATCATGCATGATTACACTGTGTTCGCCGGTTGAATGATCCCATCCTCCATCATAATAATGCCCGTCCCTACACTAGTCAACAAACGCAAGATGCTTTGCAGTGTCTGAACTTCCATGAAATTCTCCCACATCCTTCATACAGCCCTGATTTTGCCCGTTCAAATTACATCTTATATTTACCAATCTTAATGGAAAGATCTCAAAGGACATGATTTCAACAATAATAATTGTGAAATTCAAGGGTTCAGAAGCAAGACTCCTGAATTTTCCACAGATGGCATTCGTTGAATAGTACATCGTTTGATATGCCACACAAGTAATTCTATTCAGTACTTTTGAGATATTAATGACTATGCATTACTCTTTTTACGTAATTATAAAAACATTAATGACTATGCATTACTCTTTTTACATAATTATAACAACATTGATGACTATGCATTACTCTTTTTATGTAATTATAACAACGCCAAATCCATAGTGATATATCTAAATCAAATCAAAAGAAGGTCCAAAAGTAAGTGGTGAGTATCTATGTGAAGGTGGTGAAATTAGCATACAAAGTTCATTGAAAGGAAACAAATACATGATTGTGAAACCTTTCAACCTTCAATACAGCCTTTCTCTTTTATATTCCTCATTGCGGATAAGAACAATTTTTGTAAGTGATGTTATCTGTTTATTTTCATAATATTGATACCTGTTATATCTTTTTCTTTTCTAAAGCACAGAAATTTGGTCTTGTCAATGCCCCCAAACCTCTTCTGTCTGAGACTGAGTGGAAGAATGTCAAGGACAAATCCAATAAGCGGGAAGATTCAGGTGAACCTTGTGTCATCTGCAAGGAAGATTTCGGGCTGGAGGAGCAAGTGCTTTTGTCATGTACTCCGTGTTTCATCGAGTATGTTTGTCATTATGAAGTAAAGACAAAAACCTTACTCTAAAACAATGCTATTTTCTTTTTGCACAATTTGTTTCTTTGCCTTGTCTGTTTCAGTTTTTGTTTCTTTGACTTAAATAAAAGTTTAACTGCTAGTGAACTTTTGGGCATTTTCATAATTGTTTTTTACAACTTTCTAAGGATGACGCTTTTGGGCACACAATTATTTCTAAAGTTTTCTCACTTTCTTCTATGCCGTGCTAGCGTTCACATTGTAACTCGCTGTACCGTCGCTTCATTCTGATGTATCGAAATGGCATCTAGCTCTACATCAAATCCCACAAAGCGCAACTGCCTTTTTAAAAAAATTAAACAAAAAATAATCAATGCTGTTGAAATGGGACGTTCCTTGTTGTTGACTTGACCTCACATTCAACGAAAGTTCGCATACAATGAGGACCTAGTGTCATTTCTGACGACCTCGTTGAATCCGATTTCCACTATATATAATCAAACAGAGAGCACCGTTAGTCATTTATATATTTCTGTTTCAAGTTTTCTAGTATCAAAACCTGTTCCCACCAACCATTGGATACTCAAATAAGAAGAAGAAGAAAAGCTCTCAGTGAAGACTCACTCTTGTACATTACAATTGATTGTTTTCAAAGCACAAATCTTTGGTCGTGAATTAAGTTGCTTAACTTTAATAATCTAACGTGTATCTTCAAAATTATAACAATATGAATGTCTCCCTGTTGTTATCTCATTGACAGGCTTGTCTTCAAGCATTGAAAGATTCACAGGCTTAAAACTTGCCCAATGTGCAGACATGAACAGTACCAGACTCGAGTCATTCATGACGGGGCAAGAATCCACCGACACAAAAGTGCCATAAGGTGATGAGAGGCTATTACATGAATATAACCTGCGTGCTTCACTCTTTCGATGTGGCGTCGATGGTCGGGTGGTTCGGCTGCCAGACTAGGGATCGTGAGGTCTCGGGTTTGAATCCTGGCACAGCTAGGTCCAACGTTGTGTTCCTTGGGAGAGACACTCAACATGCATTTCCCCACTCAACCCAGGTGCAAATGGGTATTCACACCAGCTTGGGAGTAAAATCCTGCATCAGACTAGCGTCTTGTCCAGGAGGTGATTATTATCACCTGTTTCGCTCACGCTATAGAAACCGGGATAAGCTCCGGTTCTGCGGGCGTACGGCCTTGAAGGAACTTTATTTCACTCTTTCATCTTAGGTAGAGAGTCATTCTTCAATGTCATTAAAATCAATCTTTGATAGAGACTAGATTGCTTTTATGGCTTTTTCATCATAAAACTGGCCAATATGTTCTACATCCTCAATTATTGACCTTGTTTTCTTTTTTGTAATTTGCTTTGATTTTACCCACATCCACAAGTGAGGTGAACTCAGGGTTTTGGTAGGATTTATAATTTTGCCCCAGACTGCCCTGTAAACAGCCGAGGGATCTTTAACGGTACAGAGTGTTGTGATCTGCGCAAGGTACCTCCTTTTTATCGTCTGTCTCTGATGGGACTAGGAGTCGATCCACCTACATGTGGGGGGGGGGGGGGGGGACTTTACTTTTACTTAGAAAAAAACTCAAGAAAATCTTTCAAACTTGAATCCATGACCCTTTTGGTTGAGATGCGAACATTTTGCCCCTGGAATACCAAGTCCCCTTGGGTAGCCTTTAGTAATTAAGTGCCTTGTAAGACTCCTTGTGTTTTATCAATCTGATCCAGGGACAGACAACTGGGAAAGTCAGTGATCTCCGTATGCATGGTATAAGTTCAGTCAACCTTGACAAGTGTTGTGACTGTCTAGACAAAATGTTATAATTATAAGTTGTGTTATAAAATCTGACCATAACCAGCAATTCTTGCCATACATTGACCTTAATGACATAAAAAGCGTTTTCTTTACACTGAATGAACTGAACTTTCAATGAATCAATCTTTGAAAAATTTCTGTCAACAACAGCTTGATTGTCAGAATCTGGCTTATTGCTTTTACTGGAATTTGGTTCAAGTTTTGCAATGAATCATTACATTTGATATTGAGTCCACTGTTATGTTCTTATAAGAGAAATCATTTTTCCCTTATTGATATTGCTCTATGCCCTATAATACCATTAAAAACAACTTAAAATGTTATCTAAATTAACTGTTTTGCTTGTCCATTTTACTTTGAACTTCAATTATTTTCATCCAACATTGACATGCACATTAAGTGTCGTTGGCAATGATGTCAGTGTTCTCAACATTTTCAGAATTCAAGCTGCATGGAGATTTTTGTGGTTTACAGCTGGTACTAAAAATCTCAGATCAACTGGACCCATATGATGTTTCCACCCAAAGATCCAAAGCTGAGGAAGAAATTTTATGAGGAAAAAGTATTGTTTGATGTTCATGAAACATCCATTTTTGAGTTAATTAGTCATCATTTTAGATAAAAACCAGAGATTTTCATTCATCTCTCTTATTTATGCTTATAAATTGGCCAATGTAGCAGATCTATCCATCTTTTGTAAGGAGTTTGTTCTTCCATTTGAGTATATTATCAGTTCCCTCACTAAATCACACATTCATTGCTGTTTGAGATGGGATTTTCTCATCTAGATGTGCCCAAACAATCTCCACCTCTGCTCTTTGACCATTTGACTAATGCCTAATTCGGCAGCGGTCGTATAAATCGTTACTGATTGTTTCAGGCCAGTGGACCATATGATGTTTCTCATATGTTCCCTGTGAATGATGTTTAGACTTTCTAGGTTTGTTTTAGTTAGGTAGTTCTTGCGCTGTTGTATGTCAGGATTGAAATGAAAACAGTTTCATAGAGTTGGATTCTCGTTGTTCTGTCATATTATATTTTCTTGTCTCTTGTCCAGATTTTTGTTATCAGTTCAAGAATAGCCTTTTGTGATAGTATCTTTCTTCTTTTGATGTCTTTATTTTCACTGGTAAGATTCATTTTCTGACACTTTTCAATTCTATTTCATATTTTTCTACGTCTGTAATTTCTGTTTAGGATTCATTTACTTGAAAGATTCCATTGTTATAATGCGTAAGATGTTATTGGAATGTACGTGCTTCTTCTTCTGTGTCAAAGATCCTGTCCAAATCATCTTGTATATCAGTTTTGAATTCAGGTCATTACAATTGCTATCTTTGTATATGGTTACCTTTTTTCATCCACATCACTGTTAGTCTTGATGGCCTTTCCTCCATCACCCAAAAAATTCTGAAATGAAAACTTGTCCAATGTTCAGGGCCATCAAAATTTGAAATTCTTATCGAGTTATATATGTTACTGCAGAATTATATCTACCTACTAAAAATTTTGTGAACTCTTCAGTTCTTCAAAAGAAATTTAAGCAAATCTTTAATTCACAGAGTACCATATGAGCAGCACTAGATTTGAACATATCTTTAAAGTCTAAAAATTCCTGACTTGAGGTGAAGCCATCAATCAGCCTTTTTGAATCTCTTTGAAAAGTTTATGAAATTCAGTTTTTATGGATAGAATTCTGCAGTAATGATATCTGATGCTTTTCATTCATTCAGATTTAAATTTGCTCTAATTCATACATGGGACTGATCTTTGTTAAAACCTGATATTGTCATTTGAATTCACATTAAGAATTGCTTTATGTATCATGGAAAGGCAAGTAATTTAAGTCGTGTGGGATGTTCTCTTTGCATTCATCTTTCAAATATCAACAAACCATTTTATTGTGGCTTGTCACAATAATGACTGTACTGAAAAACTACATAGTTTAAGAAACCCAAAAAAAACAAAAGAAGCAAGGAACAAAAATCGCCTATTGTTTTGATATTGCAGCTTTCCTCCATAGTTGATCGCATGGTTAAGTCACTGGACATGAACATGGCTGCATTTCTGAGAGAACTGGATGATAGTGTCAAGCAGAGTCGAGAAATCTTTGACAGATGGGACGCATCTCACACTATTATTACACCAGAGGAATGGGAAGAAATTCAGTTGAAGGTAAAACACGTATTTAAAGGTGAAGAGAAGGAAAAGCCAGGCTCTAAGTAATGAAATCCTGTTTTGCTGTTTTATAACTGTAATGCATTTTAAGAACAAACAAGAAAAGTCGAACGAAAAAGATCTGGTGTATCTGGCATAAGAGAGGATGCGTTCATGTTTATCATTCATTGGTCTTCGCCAAGAGGCTGTTAACCGGACAGTCTGTTTCATGAATACTAAAAAGATAGGGTGGTAGTGGGTAGCCTAGATAATCATTACATAACATTTATTTGTCAGACCTTTAGGCCTGGAGCTCACACTCGAAACGAAAGGGAGGAGGCTGTATAAGAAAGATTAGGAAGAACGAAGCAGTGTACATTTCTTCTCTGTTTACATTTATCACAACACAAAGTACACAGTGAATCACATAAGCAATAAGGCCTAATTTTAGTTTTAATTCAAACCATCCTCAGTTCTCTTATTAGTAGTAAGAACATGCTTCAAGTTCACATGGGTTTCAAGCGGTTCCTTGTGACATGGCTATGATATTCCAATAACGGTGACTGGTCTGCAAGTGTGGCGTGCTGATGCAGACCGTGGATATGTCAATTGTCTAGTTCATCTAGTCTAGTGGGTGTTTGGTGTCAACTTCAAAGACTTTGACTGGATAGGAGTAGGTAGGAGAGATTCTAGTACTTTCTAGGCATACAACAAGATGTAGATCTATAATGACACGTTACAGATGGAGAGAAACACTTCATTGCTGATCTGAATAATACGTATTTTACACTGTATTATATTGAGTTGAGCAGATCATTTGGCCTTCCGGTGAAAGAAAACCTGGCCTCTTAGCTGGACTGAAGGTTTTCATAGCGGACTCTGAGACATCATAATTAAAGAGAGAGAAACGTAGGCTCTTAGACAGAGACCACCATACTTGGTCAAGAACAGCGGTGTCAGTAGCATAGTGGTTTGGCAGTCAAAATTGGAATCATGAGGTCCTGCATTCAAATCATTGCAATGGCAGGTCTTATGCTTGTGTTCTTTGGGAAAGGCACTTAACACTTGTTTTCTTTTTCAGCTCATGTGTAAATGAATAACAGCATCAGCTAGAGAGCAAGAACTGCCAGAGACTAGCATCCTATTCACTGTCCCTCTTCAGAACCGGTTGACACTTCAGCTCTATAGACTGAAACGGCTTTCAAGGAACTTGAGTTGTGCTCAGGAACTTTGTGAAGATGCTATCATAGTTATTAATGAGTCATTTTTCTGCAAGCATTATCCTTCATGGTTTTCCCTTTTTTTCCAGGCTATTGAAAGGGGAGCTGAAGATTGTCCGATATGTTTGACTGAACTTTGCCATTATGAAGATCCTGATGCCATTCAAGGAACGAAGACTGATCTTGCAAGCAACACTAACACAGGACCACAGGATTCCTCGCAGCATGCCGGCACCACACAGCCAAAACATTCAAAGAAACCCAACACTTCACCCCCCAAGAAAAATGTTGAACTTCGTCGGAAAGCTGCGGATAAAAAATTGTTTGAAAAACTCTATCTGGCCTCTGAAGGAGGAGCCAACAGTCTGCCAGATGCTGATGGTACACATGACGGACAGACATCAGAAAATATCCATAGCAACCAGCATGGCAATGTATCCACCAGTGCCCACACAGCTCGTAAGCGGCTCTGTCAACACCGGGCAACACAAGATAAGAAGCACAGTCCTCCTCTCTTGTTCTCATGTCTATCATTCAACATGCTTGAGTACCCTGGAAGAAATGGCCATGATAGACATGCGCAACACATGCCCTGTGTGTCGAGCACATTACCAGAAAAAAGTGATTGTCTTTTAGCATTGGTTTAAAATTTGTATTATTAGGCTTTGTGTAAATATTGTGTTTCCCAATAAATAAAAGAGATCTTAAATATTATTTTCATGTCAAATGTGTTTCAACCTTGAATTCACTATGTTTCTTCTTTCATAAGGAATGTAAGTTGTTGGATGGGTTTTCTCCTGATTTCTGTCTGTTATAAGCTTGCACCGAGAATTGTTCCACCTCCTTCCTATGTCACTTGTGAAACACAGTTTCCGCTTTCAAATTCTCATGCTTACTATATTGTGAGTTAGAGGCCCCTTTTGTTGTAAAATAACTTCTGTTTTGACCTCATTATAGATAGTGTTGCTTTGTGTAATAGGGCTTCAAAAGTCTCCATTTTAATGTCATTTTATATCTCCATAGCACACTTTGAGTTGCTGTGTATTAGAAAAGGCATTTTGGTCTATGTTCACATTTTGCAAAACTATTCTTGAGCTCATTTCTCAAAACAGGAAAAACAGAGACAGAACAAAAATAACACTGACCTCGCAATATACAAGTGAGCATACTATCAGGACATAAATCGTTTTGAACATAATAAACTACATTGACTACTAGGAACACAACTTTGAGATAAAAATAATGAAAATTTGAACCTTCAAATGCATCAAATCATTAAAATATGGCCGATATTGGATGTACTGAAAATCTGGGATGCGAAAAGTAAGCACTTTCCTATACTGTGAGTGAACCTTTTTTCAGATATTAAATCCTAGAAATGAATGAAGGAAAGAAAAAAGAAATGTACGGAAAACATTTATTTCTAGTTTTAGAAAGACTAACCCTCTACCCCCTACTTAAACACTATTGACCCCTCTCCCCCTCTTCCAACGTTGCGCATGCTCTGAAATGTTTTGAATTCTACAGGACATCGAAGAATGCTTCCACGTCCCGACTTTGCAGTACATATTATGCACCCACTTCATTAAAATATTTATTCAATCATATGATTGGTTTACGTTAAGAGTGACTAACATCTGGATGCACATTTGTAATGAGGTAATGGTGACTTGGTTCCATTTGAAAGAAATTTTGAATTAGCATTTTGAAAATAAATCGCTTCTTAAAAAACTCTATTAGCACTGTCAGTTGTAAGATGGAAGCCTGAATACACTATAACTGAATAAACAAGGAGATTAAATACAAGGCTTTTCAAAAACTGAAATGTTACTCATTTTTAAACTACTAATCAGAGACAAAAAATTGAGACGAATAATTTTATTAAGTATCTTGGTTTCATCAGTACCCAAGCAGGATCCTTCTTGAAATTCATACGAGAATTGCGCAAATGACAGCAGTGTTGAGTATACTCAAAACCGCTTTGGGATGACAACAAAATTAACATCACAACAAATTGAGATTCTTGAATTCAGTTGTCATATCCTTCTCAAATACGCTTGTGAATCATGATCTCTAACAGCAGATCTGCAAAAGAAAATACATGTA
>JAXRKP010001826.1:60000-62500 GCA_037039925.1 Doris montereyensis
TTCTTCAGAAAGTTTTTCTTTCTTTCTTTCTTTATCAGCTCCCATTCTACCTTCCGGTGTATGGAAATGCCCGAAATGATGTTTCTCCAGGCTGCCCTGTCCTGACATTTTCTGTTTCCTTCCGTGAAAGTTAAATTTTTTTGCGTTAATGCCTCTTTTATATATCCTTCCCACTTTCTCCGAGGTTTGTCTTTTGCTCTTCTACCTTGAGTTTTAGCATTGTATACTGATTTAGCTATTCTGTTGTCATTCATTTTGTTAACATGCCCAAACCATTTCAGTTGATTCATTTCTATCTTAGTTTTTATGCTATCTGTTTTGGTTTGATCTCTTATTGTTGTGTTTCTGATTTTGTCTGTTTTAGTTTTCCCTACTACTCTTCTTAGATATTTCATTTTGCTGACTGCACTCTACTGTACTCCCTACTGTCTAAGGTTCAGGTTTCACTGCCATAGAGGTGAGTAGGACAATAAACTGTGTTGTATACTGCCTTTTGGTTTTTGTTGACAATTCTTGTTTTACCTACAAATGCCTTTCCTAGATGGTTATATATTGCACTTGCCTTTGGATTCTTTGACTGATTTCTTCTCTTAGTTTTCCCTCTGAGTTAATCATTATTTCTAAGTAATTGTAGCTTTGAACTTGTTCTAAATTCTCCCTGCCTTATTTAAGATTTTGTGTTTTAGGTTCCCTAGTTACTAGCATTGTTTTGGTTTTTCTTTGCATTTACTTTCATTCTTTCATTCCTCTTTTATTTAATTCATCATTCATTGTGTTGATATTTGACTGGATGTCCCTTTCTGATTTTCCAAACAGAACTACATTATCAGCAAATGAAAGCATTGGTACATTTACTGGTTTGAGCTTCTACATACCTACATTCATTTTCTTCGTCTTTGAGGATGCTTTTGCGACTGAATCCATAAATGTGAGGACTTAGTACACAACCATGTCTTACTCCTGTATCTACATCAAATTCTTCAGATACGTTTCCAGCTACTCTCACTGCACATGTTGGATTATTGTAAAACTTTAAATGGCTTCTATTAAATTTTGCTCTACGTTGTGTTCTTTCACGGAATGCCATAGTTCGTCCCTCCTCACAGTGTCAAATGCCTTTTCTAAGTCAATAAAACACAGATGCAAGCCAATATTTCCCTCAATGAATTTTTCTATTATTTGTGTAATTGTAAATATGTGATCTTGTAGACTTCTTCCTGGTCTAAATTCACTCTGGTGTTCTTCAATCTGATTCTCTATTCTTTTCCTTAGTCTCATTTCCAGAATCCTGGCATACACTTTTCCTGGTACGCTAAGTAATTATATCCTTCTATAGTTCGAGCATTCCGTAGTTGATCCTTTATTGTGTATTGATACTACCGTTCCCTTTTCCATTCGTCTGGCACCTGTTTGGACTTCTATGCTTGTTGACATGTTATTATTGCATGTAATAGTTTGTCTACCCCTCTCCCTTGGTTTTTAATCATTTCTAGATAAACTTGATCTGCTCCTGGGGCTTTTCCTAATTTCACTTTTCTTATAGCTGTTTGAAGTTCTTCCATTAAGATATCTACATCTTCAGCTGTCTCATCTCGATTACTTGTTACTCTTAATAATTGATCTGTACTCCTTGTTTCATATGTTCTGGAGGGATTATGTAATTGTTAAAAATACTTTCTCCACGTTTCCGTGATTTCGCTGTCTCCTTTCATTATTTCTCCTTTGGCGTTCTTAATTTGTCGTATTGGGCATACTTTGTTCTTTCTCATGCTCTTCATTGCTCCCAGAACAACTTTTGATTTCCTTGATAGCTTTCTTGAAGTCTTTGTCCAAACTCTTCCCCTGTTCCTGTTTTGCTTTCCTTACTTCCTCTTTGGCGATAGTTCTTTTACTCACGTAATCTATTCTATCCTCCGGTCTTCTTGTTTGCAAGTATTTCTTCCAGGCATCTTTCTTTTCTTTGATCTTTGTCTTCACATTCTCATTCCACCATGCTGTCCTTTCTTATCTCCTTTAATTTGTTTACTACACAGACCTCTTGAGTACAACTGAGGAGTGTTTCTTTATATATTTGCCACTTTTCTTCTATTGTGCTTTCCTTCAGATCCATCAGCCTTTCAATGATAGATCTTTTTTATCCTGGATTGGTACATCTGTTTTACTATTGGTTTATCTAGTTCTTCTATTTTGAGTTTAGTAGCTTTCTTCTCTTTTTCTGTCTGTTTCTTCAGTAAATAAACCTCGTTTTGGCTATCACTAGTTGATGATCACTAAACAGTTCAACTCCTCTGCTTACTCTAGCATCCATTGTACTGTAAAAAAGGGAGCTGCTAACTATTATGAAGTCTATCATTGACTTTTCACATCTGTCTTCATTTACTCTTGTATATTTGTGAATATCTTGATGAGAAAAACATGTGTTAGTTATTTCCATGTTATTCTTTAGGCAAAAATATATTAGTCTCCTCCATTTGGAGAAGTTGTTGTCTCTCCTTCTTTA
>JAXRKP010001826.1:67500-89610 GCA_037039925.1 Doris montereyensis
TTTGTCATTACATTCCTTAGTAGTAGTAATAGTAGTAGTAGTAGTAGTAGTAGGAGTAGTAGTAGAAGTAGTAGTAGTAGTAGTAGTAGTAGTAGTAGTAGTAGTAGTAGTAGTAGCAGTAGTAGTAGTAGTAGTAGTAGCAGTAGTAGTAGTAGTAGTAGTAGTAGTAGTAATAGTAGCAGCAGCAGTAGTAGTAGTAGTAGTAGTAGTAGAAATAGTAGCAGCAGTTGCAGTAGTAGCAGCAGTAGTAGCAGTAGTAGTAGTAATACAGTAGCAGTAGTAGTAGTAGTAGTAGCAGTAGTAGTAGCAGTAGCAGCAGTAGCAGTACATGCAGCAGCAGTAAGTAGTAGTAGTAGCAGTAGCAGTAGTAGTAGTAGTAGTAGCAGTAGTAGCAGTAGCAGCAGCAGCAGCAGCAGCAGCAGCAGCAGCAGCAGCAGCAGCAGCAGCAGCAGCAGCAGCAGCAGCAGCAGCAGCCCAGCAGTAGTAGTAGCAGTTACCAGCAGCAGCAGCAGCAGCAGCAGCAGCAGCAGCAGCAGCAGCAGCAGCATGCAGCAGCAACAGCAGCAGCAGCAGCAGCAGCATTAGCAGCAGCAGCAGTAGCAGCAGCAGCAGCAGCAGCAGCAGCAGCAGCAGCAGCGCAGCAGCAGCAGTAGTACATAGCAGCAGCAGTAGTAGTAGTAGTAGTTGCTGTTGCAGCAGCAGCAGCAGTAGCAGCAGCAGTAGCAGTAGTAGTAGCAGCAGCAGCAGCAGCAGTAGTAGTAGTAGTCGTAGTAGTAGTAGTAGTATTAGTTAGTTAGTTAGTAGTAGCAGTAGCAGTAGTAGTAGTAGTAGTAGTAGCAGTACCAGTAGTTGCAGTAGTAGTGGTAGTATTAGTTGTTGCACAGTTGTAGTAGCAGTGGGTAGTAGTAGTAGTAGCAGCAGCTGCAACAGCAGCAGTAGCAGTAGTAGTAGTAGTGCTGCAGTAGTAGTAGTAGTAGCAGCAGCAGCAGCAGCAGCAGCAGTAGTAGTAGTAGTAGTAGTAGTATTTGTAGTAGTTGTTGTAGTAGTAGTAGTAGCAGTAGCAGCAGTATTAATAATAACAGTAGTAGCAGCAGCAGCAGCAGCAGCAGCAGCAGCAGTAGTAGCAGTAGTAGTAGTAGTGGTAGTAGCTAGTAGTGGTAGTAGCAGTAGCAGAAAATAGCAGTAGTAGTAGTAGTAGTAGTATTAGCAGCAGCGGCAGCAGCAGCAGCAGTAGTAGCATTAGCAGTAGCAGCAGTAGTAGCAGCAGCAGCAGCAGCAGCAGCAGCAGCAGCAGCAGCAGTAGCAGCAGTAGTAGCAGTAATAGTAGCAGCAGCAGCAGCAGCAGCAGCAGCAGCAGCAGCAGCAGCAGCAGTAGATTAATAGTAGTATTATCATAAGATTGAAAGCGTGGTAGTAGTAGTAGTAGAGTTCAAGTAGTAGTAGTAGTAAAGCTTTTATTAGTAAATGGTAGTAGTAGTAGGCAGTGGTAATAGTATGGTAGTAGTAGTAGTAGTAGTAAGTAGTAGTAGTAGTAGTAGGCAGTAGTAGTAGTAGTAGTAGTAGTAGTAGTAGTAGTAGTAGTAGTAGTAGTAGTAGCAGAGTAGTAGCAGTAGTAGTATTAGTAGTAGCAGTAGTAGTAGTAGTAGCAGTAGTAGTAGTAGTAGTAGTAGTAGTAGTTCGCAATAAGTAGTGGTAGCAGCAGTAGTAGTAGTAGTAGTAGTAGTAGTAGTAGTAGTACTAGTAGTAGTAGTAGTAGTAGTAGTAGCAGTAGTAGTAGTTGTTGCTGTAGTAGTATTGGTAGTACTTTAGTAGTAGTAATAGTAGTAGTAGTAGTAGTAGTAGTAGTAGTAGTAGTAGTAGTAGTAGTAGTAGTAGTAGTAGTAGTAAGTAGTAGTAGTAGCATAGTAGTAGTAGTAGTAGTAGTAGTAGTAGTAGTAGTAGTAGTAGTAGTAGTAGTAGTAGTAGTAGTAGTAGTAGTAGTAGTAGTAGCAGTAGCACTAGTGGTAGTAGTAGTAGTTGTAGTATTGGTTGTGGTAGAAGTAGCAATTATAGTGATTTTCAAAGCTAAGGCAGCATCGGAAAATAGTAGCTACTAGTTTTGGCGGGGGGGTAGGGGTTCAGTGTTCCGTTCTTATCATTTCATATAGTGTAACAGTTTATTAGACGAAATTGGTGTTACATAATGCAGTTTGTTTGTTGTTGCTGTTGTTTAGGTTTTTGTGTGTTGTTTTTGATGGGGTGGGGTGGAGGGGAGGGCGGGATGGGGTCGATGGCTGCGTTGTTGTTTAAAAACTTAATTTAAATTCATGCAATTCCCCACCAGACTAATATGACAGGACATGTTCAACACTAATCACCCAGTTCTGTGATTTTACGTTCCATCAGATTTGCAACGCGTGGTGTCCTACTGGCGGTCCTGTAGCGCCACAGCAGAAACAGGCTATTGTCGTGAAAACGACATGTTAGTCACCTGCTTCCACAGTTGCCAGAGACCTCTGCAACTCATGGGTCAGAGGTCAGCTGCACGTTGCCTATGGTAACATAAGTACCGGAACCGCTTGAAAATGGTGCCAGCTCATTGACGATGACGTCACAGAGGTTCTCAGCTCTTTCGATATTTCTATGGTTAGAGTCGCTCATCTTCAGCATGGATGGGAACATGGTATTGATATTACTGTTTAGCTTTGTTTTGATGCAGATTGCTCTATAAAAAAAAAAAAAGACCGAATGGTAACAAGCTTTAAAACCCCTTTTCCATGTGTACATGATGCATGACGTGTAAACAGCGATCACATGGAAATTTAACTAAAGTATATAACAAGTCAATATATAAAAAGTGCACTGAAAATCCCGTCTCCACCTTCGTTGTAGAAAGCCGTTGGCGCCTTTTTGGACACATCTTAAGACGAAACGAAAAAATACCAGCCAACAAAGCTTATGGAGCTATATAATTTCACCAAATTCGGTGATGAAAGGTTCAGAGGAGGCCAGTGACCACGCTACCAACAGTGATCAACAAAGAACTCTCCGGTCTCAACTCTGGGCCATCACTGAAACAAAAGAAGATCTGGAACATCTAAGATTACTTGCACAAGATTGGAAACACTGGAATCTCCTCGTTAAACGTATCACAGAAGTTGCTAGGTGTCTATGAACAGGATACGAAAAGCACTTAAGTCCGGAAGTCATACCACGCATCACGGAAATCATCTTTGTTGTGTTTCCATGTCATTGTTGTTTACACACGACACATCACGCATTATGCTACAAGCCATCGTCCCGTCTTATTTTGTGTATGACATGTTCTGGTTAAGGGAGAGGGAGGGGTGGGGGCTCCTTCTGAAATGATTTCTTTTGCTTTTGAGTTTAGGTTTTTGCTTTTAATATGTACACGAGTAACTGTGAAAATACAGTCATCCTAGATCATTGAAAAGTTTGTAGAGTCATTGGTTGCCATAGAAATGGCCGCCATCTTAGATTTTGATCTAATTTTCAAAATCTATTTCCTCCTTAACAATGAATAAAATTACTCAAAACCTGTGCAGATCATCTTTTCTATTCAACATCTGAAGAGCGACGCCATGATTATTTTGTTAATATTTTGGATAGTTTGTTTTTATGAATTTTTGAAAATAATATATATATAGATATAATTTTAGTGTGAAAAAAATACATTTCGAAAAAAATGTAAGTATAAAAATCAAAATACAATAAAATAACACAAAACAAACGCTTTAGACGGGTTTCCCTTTTGTAGCAGCCCCCTTACTGTTTCGACAGTCTCTGGCATTGTTACTAATTTAAAAAGTATTATAAATCTAGGTTTAGATGTGCACAGTTGTGAAAACAGACGTCGAAATAACCAGTTTTTTTCCAACTTTATCCTATGCTTGTGCGTGTGTTTATATATACATGTACATCTTACGCCACACATCAACGGGTCGAATATACGAGCGGTGTCAGCAGAAGCCAGGCGACCTTGGTGTTGCCACATTTGGCGATTAGCCGCCAATACACGGGTTTTTTAACTGCCATCTTCTCAGTCAGTGTTAGGGTAATTTACGTAAAAACTTTAACTGTTTTTACCTACCTCGCCAACAAACTATTTTGTAAAAAGAATTATACGTCATGTAGACATTTTTCTGCCATACACTTGTAGATAAATGATCGTTTTACCCGAATATGCAAATAACAGAAAACCACCTTTACGTCCAACCCCCCCCTTTTACGATACATAAACCAGGATATCTTTTATGTTCCAGCGCTAAAATACGTTTAACTCTAGAAATAAATTTTGTTTTACTTATTATTCTAAGGCGCGGACAGCACTAGCATAGTGCTTTTTCTGACAATGTCCTCATGTTAAGGCACGGACTGCACTAGCATAGTGCTTTTTCTGACAATGTCCTCATGTTAAGGCACGGACTGCACTAGCATAGTGCGTTCTCTGACGACTGCACTAGCATAGTGCGTTTTCTGACAATCACCTCATGTTAAGGCACGGACTGCACTAGCATAGTGCGTTTTCTGACAATCACCTCATGTTAAGGCACGGACTGCACTAGCATACTGCTTTTTCATCTCCTCATGTATTTTTTTCTCTAATTTATATTGTGTGCATTTGAGTTTTTGATTAAACAAAGTGCATTTAGATTCCTATTGTTTTCAGTTCTTCACAGCTTGTAAACTAGAGCATTGAATTAGAAATGTGTTGGCAGCATGATTGTGTATCATCATTCTTTTACACTCTGACAAGATACATTTTACGCACACACACACACGCACACACGTACGCACACACACACGCACACACACACGCACACACACACACTCACGCACACATATATATATATATATATTAATATATATATATATTATATATATATATATAAGTATGTAGTAGTAGTATATAGTATATATATAATAGTATATATATAGTATATATATATATATATATATATATATATATATATATATATATATATATATGTATATATATATATATATTATATAGACACCAACAGTACGCTAGGCTTTACGGGTACAATAGGACAGACATTATCTACAATGTGATCGACATGATAACACTATGTATGTTATAGACACAAGGCACTAGGTAATATTAATCATACCATTTCATAATACGATCTTATGAATTAATAATACCAAGAAGTTTGTTTTTTTCATTCATTTTCGGTTTATCTTCTTTTTTTCTTGAGAGAGCAAGATGGCCGAGCAGATAAAGGCATTGCGCCCTTCAGACATTTCGGTGTTTTCCCGCTTGTGCAGAAAATGTGCCCTATTCGCTCACTTGCATAAAATGTGTGACTCATGTTGCATCGAGCGTAAGTGCAAGCCAGATGACAGGCTATATTATTCTTGTCTCTAAAAGGAATTGGAATACCAGCGTGGGCGGCACGAACTTTTTTTCTGTTTTCTTTTGAGCATGTGTGAAGATATCCAAGAAACTGAGAAGAAAACAGAAGAACAACAACACTTGAGTTGATGTCAATGCCCTCATATGAAGAAAACAGAATTCACTTCACTTACATGACAAAAGATAACAACAATTAGAAGAAAATGACAAAAATGAAAGGAGGATCTCCAACAGGTGATAACGAAAATGCGTGAAGAAGAAAACAGCTATTAAATGCAGCACAACACATTGAATTATATTCCGTCTGGCTGAGAAACAACCAAATTAAGCAATACATAAGACTCTAGCTATACCGAACTTTTGTTACAATGGGTACTATTACCCAAATGTGAGACTTGGATTGGTACTATTATACAACTGTGAGACTTGCATCGGTACTATTATACAACTGTGAGACTTGCATCGGTAGTTATTATACAACTGTGAGACTTGGATCGGTACTATTATACAACTGTGAGACTTGGATCGGTACTATTATACAACTGTGAGACTTGCATCGGTACTATTATACAACTGTGAGACTTGCATCGGTACTATTATACAACTGTGAGACTTGCATCGGTACTATTATACAACTGTGAGACTTGGATCGGTACTATTATACAACTGTGAGACTTGCATCGGTACTATTATACAACTGTGAGACTTGCATCGGTACTATTATACAACTGTGAGACTTGCATCGGTACTATTATACAACTGTGAGACTTGCATCGGTACTATTATACAACTGTAAGACCTGATCGGTACTATTATACAACTGTGAGACTTGCATCGGTACTATTATACAACTGTGAGACTTGCATCGGTACTATTATACAACTGTGAGACTTGGATCGGTACTATTATACAACTGTGAGACTTGCATCGGTACTATTATACAACTGTGAGACTTGCATCGGTACTATTATACAAATGTGAGACTTGCATCGGTACTATTATACAACTGTGAGACTTGCATCGGTACTATTATACAACTGTGAGACCTGGATCGGTACTATTATACAACTGTGAGACTTGCATCGGTACTATTATACAACTGTAAGACTTGCATCGGTACTATTATACAACTGTAAGACTTGCATCGGTACTATTATACAACTGTAAGACTTGCATCGGTACTATTATACAACTGTAAGACCTGGATCGGTACTATTATACAACTGTAAGACTTGGATCGGTACTATTATACAACTGTGAGACTTGGATCGGTACTATTATACAACTGTGAGACTTGGATCGGTACTATTATACAACTGTGAGACTTGGGCACTTACAAAACAAGATGAGCAGAATTTAGACACCTTCCATCGCAGACAACTTCGCACTGTCCTAAATATTATATACTCAACTCTTAATCACAAACAAATAGCTTTACAGTAGTTCTACTTGAAAGAAGATGGTAACTTTTTGGGCATACTGAGGCGGAACAAAAGCACAGCAGGAAATCATGATAGCGGAGGGAGTGGGGGGGGGTTCAAACAAGATGGAACAAAACGTAAAGGCAGACAAAAGACATCTATTGTCACAGCACTGCGATACGAACTCATTTCAAATCTGGACGAGCGTCGGTGCAAAGCAGGAAACAAAAGAGTATTGAAGTACATCACTAATGGTAGTAGTAGTAGTAGTAGTAGTAGTAGTAGTAGTAGTAGTAGTAGTAGTAGTAGTAGTAGTAGCAGTAGTAGTAGTAGAAGTAGTAAGTAGTAGTAGTAGCAGTAGTAGCAGCAGAAGTAGTAGTAGCAGCAGCAGTAGTAGTAGTAGTAGTAGTAGTAGTAGTAGTAGTAGTAGTAGTAGTAGTAGTAGTAGTAGCAGCAGTAGTAGTAGTAGTAGTAGTAGTAGTAAGCAGCAGTAGTAGTAGTAGCAGCAGTAGTAGTAGTAGTAGTATAGCAGTAGTAGTAGTAGTAGTAGCAGTAGTACTAGTAGTAGTAGTAGCAGTAGTAGTAGTAGTAGTAGTAGTAGTAGCAGTAGTAGTAGCAGCAGTAGCAGCAGTAGCAGCAGCAGCAGTAGTAGTAGTAGTAGTAGTAGTAGTAGTAGTAGTAGTAGTATCAGTAGTAGTAGTAGTAGTAGTAGTAGCAGCAGCAGCAGTAGCAGCAGTAGTAGTAGTAATAGTAGTAGTAGTTGTATTAGTAGTAGTAGTAGTAGTAGTAGTAGTAGTAGTAGTAGTAGTAGTAGTAGTAGTAGCAGTAGTAGCAGTAGTAGTAGTAGTGGTAGTAGTAGTAGTAGTAGTAGTAGTAGTAGTAGTAGTAGTAGTAGTAGTAGTAGTAGTAGTACTACTAGTAGTAGTAGCAGCAGCAGCAGCAGCAGCAGCAGTAGTGATAGTTGTAGAATGGCTTGGCAGTCAAGGAGAACACTTGCCCTCTGCTGTGTATTCTGATATAATGCTGGTCTTAAAAATAACCTGAGTGTTGGTAATTTGTGTTGTAACATCTCTCTATGTGTATCGGTACTGTGCTAGAGTCTTCAAAGCAAGTAGGTCTCTTTCTCCTTTCAGTCATGCCGGTACGTTCGTATCTTCTCCATTTGGGTTTCAATATTCTTGAGCTGAGTGTTAAAATATTTTGTGTAGCTTTGTAAGTCTAGGACAATCTACAAAGCAACCCAGATGGAAAGGTGTGGGGGGGTGGATGGTGGTGGTTTTTAACCAGGGACACAAGTTGGAGGTTCCAAGACGCCCACTGATTGGTGTGCTTCCCTCGACCGCCAAACCAAGGTCATTCTTTTTCATGGAGCCTGGCCCAAGAATGGCATTGTTACCCAATAAACCATGCAATGGCCAACAGCAAACCAGCTCTCGGTGGGGAGCTGAGCGAGCTACGGCCATGATGGGTAGCCCCCTCTCTTACCCAATGCGACTATTGGAGCTCACCTGGTCGCCAAAGAATTAAACCGCAGGACCTATAATTGACCCTGAAGCCAACTAAGGTCGTAAGCGACATTGTCTTAGTCATCTACATGGATGAAGCTGAAGGTTTGCTAAAGGGAAGGGACGCTTATCCACATTTCAGTTGTATTCATACGTTACTTTTTTTTTTCAATAATCATCTCTACTTAACAAGCCGTAGACCTACCATACACGTAATTATTATTAATGGTCAGGGTATGGAGGAAGGTGTGGGGTCAGGTATGGAGGAAGGTGTGGGGTCAGGGTATGGAGGAAGGTGTGGGGTCAGGGTATGGAGGAAGGTGTGGGGTCAGGGTATGGAGGAAGGTGTGGGGTCAGGGGTATGGAGAAAGGTGTGGGGTCAGGGTATGGAGGAAGGTGTGGGGTCAGGGTATGGAGGAAGGTGTGGGGTCAGGGTATGGAGGAAGGTGTGGGGTCAGGGTATGGAGAAAGGTGTGGGGTCAGGGTATGGAGGAAGGTGTGGGGTCAGGGTATGGAGGAAGGTGTGGGGTCAGGGTATGGAGGAAGGTGTGGGGTCAGGGTATGGAGGAAGGTGTGGGGGTCAGGGTATGGAGGAAGGTGTGGGGTCAGGGTATGGAGGAAGGTGTGGGGTCAGGGTATGGAGGAAGGTGTGGGGTCAGGTATGGAGAAAGGTGTGAGGTCAGCCAATGGTAAATGGCTGTCATAATATTTTATAATATTTGTACTGTACTGTATAATATTCCCTGTCAATAATCCTCTATTTGACAAAAGGAAACATTATGTAGGCCTGTACAATGTCACGGTCAGGGTATGACAATGTACGAAGGTGAAGGTCGAATGAATGGCGTGTGATTACCAGTGTTATTAGTGTACATTTCGTATCAAAACGCGATTCTTCAAACCAACACAATCATGCAGCAAATGAATGGCATGAGAAGTTGTCAAACATAATATAACATTACAACACATATGTATACCTATAATATATATATATATATACACACACGTATACAAAAACACAAACGTATACATATGCACACATTTATGCACACGTGTGATCGCTGTGTGAGACAACACACAGGTCATCATCATGTTAACGACGCTAACATTCTTCTCTAATGTTTTTCATTTTTATTTTTTATTGACATGAGTTGTGTTTTTTTTAAAACGTGTTATGCAAATCATGATTGTAATTTTACATCCGCTCCTGTATGACTGCATGGCATAAATTATCAAATCATAAGAACATAAAATAAAAGCAACAATAGAATAAAAACAACAAACAAAAATAGAATTAGTAATACTGCACGGCATTTTTCAAGTCCTTAAGACGAAAAAAATGCTGATATATAATATAATACTTGGCTTAAAAATACTCAAGTCCTTTCGGTTGAACTCAGTTGAGTTTGGTTGAATTCGGTATTCATTTGTTGTCACGCTCTGTCTCTCTCCTTTTCCCTTTTCCATTGTTTTATTACTATTTGATACATTTGTCAATAGATGCTTCCTAAATCTATATTATGATGACCTATTAAAACTTTCTATCACCATCGTCAATCAAAGATGTCATTGTTTCATAGAAAACTGTTGATTTGAAAGTATCTCTTCTGAAATCATATTATTATGGGACCGGGAATAAGACTAAGGCCTTCGGAATTGTATTGTGTCATACTGAAACTGCTATCCTTTTCGTTAACCATACTACCATGGTGATGTGTTGTTTAAAGTCATAACAAGTTAGGCTTTACAGCACGACAATGTAGTATGCCGAGGCAAGAATAGCAGCTTTCAGATATAACTTGGTAGATTTCAAAGCACAAATGAAATTCATCATGGGGAAAACAATTATCACGAAAATGGCTTTTGATCGTACAAACGTCACAATAAGTTATGCGTTTCTTTTATCTTTATTTCCCGTCTTCTTTTTTCTTGCTTTATTTGATAGTTAGTCGTTCTTGTTTTCGTTTTTTTTTTAATGCTACATTGATTCTGCTTTTGGGTTTATTTCGTATTTGTTCATATATGTATATTGTAGTAACCTTTTGATAATCAATTTGATAGCGATGATCACGAAACTTTTCATCGGCACAATGTAAACAATTTTCAACACATGGAAAAAGGGGACATAACTTAGAGAGAAGGTCAAATTGACTTTTTCTGGTTTTTGTTTTTTGCAACGGTCATCACAGGAGTGAGCGAACACTGATGTGTTCAGGAAGCAATTAGTGGTTTGTTGCAAGATTCGTCTTTCTATTCTGCCATTCCAGTTGATGCAAAAAATTAAACTGGTGTCAGGCTCCTCCAAGGGAGATAACAGAACGAAATATTTTGTTTGTAAAGCCTCTGCTTAAACAAAGTCAGTGGTCGTGTTATACTGAAGTGAATCAAATATGACTTTTTAATAGGCCACAGTAACTTTCTTTGTTCCAACGTTAAATTGTACCAAAGATGAGTCCACCTCTGTATTATATTAGGTCGTAGAGCCACAATAAAACGTCTCTTGAAATAATAATGTTTATGTATGTTTCAGAAATCTAGTAAAAGTTAAAGCAACTAGAAATAGTGTGACAGGTGAAAACCTGAGTTAGAGAAAATGCGTATGAGATGAAGATTTTGAGCAAATATAATCTAGAATAAGCGAATTGACAGCTTATGTTAAACCGTTAAACACCCGAAAGGTTTTATCATAATATCGCTTCCATCGTGACAAGTTATAGCAGTTGTTAGTTGTGAAAGTAATAATACTTTGACCTTCTACGTTTTATTTCAATATTAGACTAGAGATATAAGCCCCTAAAATACACATTTGTTTCAATTTTTAACTAAAATTGCTTTACACAATCCTAAATAGTCTTGGGCTACATAGAGAAGCAATGATTAGAAAAAGTAAACGTTTCTAAGAACAAACTCAAACGTTCTACTTGCCTAATCATGTATTCAATGAAAGTTATTTTCTTTAGGATTCTTCAGACTTAGTAGGGGATACCTGTCTTCTCCCATTCTTGATACATTTTTGTTTCATGCATACTTGCATAATGTCAACATAAAAACCAATATTTCAACCATTGTTCATGTTTTCACAACACACAGCTTGGTCTTACATCCGTTCACACTCTCCTTATGTTGGTCATTCTAACATTTAAACACACACACATAAAATATATACACACATACACACACACACGCACGCACACGTGCGCGCACAGACGTACATACATGCACACGTTCATTCATTCAGTCATAGTTACATAATTATTATCAAATGCTTCTATAACCACACGTTAACTTTGATGCTACATTCAACCTTTCAACATTGAATGGGAGAGGAAAGGCAATCCGATATTTCATACAATCAGGCAAAAATGAAATTTTAAAAAACGTTTAAAAGAGAAAGACTTTGTTGAGATGTCATGTAATCCAGACTGCAGACGATTCGTTGTATTGTCCATGATAAGAATATATTCCATGAAAGTCCATAATCTCCAGCCTTCATTCAATGGAATGGGGGGACGGAATAGACTTAAGTAGAATAGAATAGACCAAAAACGTATCTTGGGTCTATTCGAAGAATAACACTGACTCAAAAAAAAAAAAAGCACGCAGATGACGGAGAATAAAGGAGACATACGGTGCAGATTGATCGAAAATTGGTGAGGAAATGGTTTCATATCGTGTGAAAATATATGTAATGGATTTTCGATGACGAAGCATTGCTGCTGTAATTTGTTTCAAGCAGAAATTGAGTGTCATTCGATTTGTATGTCCCTGCGTGGTATTTTCAATGAATAATTTGACCCTTGGCTAGATCAAGTGTGACTCGTGCACATTTTCGTCACTGTTGGATAAATAAAATTATTATTATATATTTGAATTTGAATTCATTTCGAATCGAAAGCTGAAAAGTCTGGGGTTAAGGTATAAGAGGTACTGGTTAGGTCATCTTGCAATCCTTCCATTTGTCGACGCAGCGCTTGAAGGTGTTGCTGGATGTCCATCATTTGTTCTCGTGCGTTTTGGAATGTACTGGACACGGCACCAGCCGCTGATTCGAGCTGTTGGTACGACCTTTCAAAGGCAGCCCGCCCTGCCCAGAACTCTTCATCGCTGTTGAACCCGGCTGCACTGGCCTCACGCGATATAGAGAATTGATTCCCGCTTTCTGATCTTGAACCTGGAGCAGAGTTCGATCTCACGTAGCCAGCGCCATGCGGACGGACGAGGAGATTTTGATTGTCCTCCCCGTTGTTGCTGTTGTTATTGTTGTTGGTGGTGGTGGTGATGGCGGTTGGGGTGGTGATGGTGGTGGTGGTGGTGGTGGTTGTGTTGTGGTTGTCGTTAGATGTCACAGCAGTTAATTCAGCAGGGTGACCCCGATTGCAACGTTATCGTTATTTTCAAAACTTCTTTGACGACTATTACCGTTCACATAATCTGTAGGTGATGACTTTGAATTGTAGAAGGTGCAGCTCACCACAAAATTTTCATCATCATCACCGCCTGTCGCCCCTGTCACATCGTCGTCGGCAGTTGCGTACGGCTCGTTGTTATCATCGTCGTCTTCGTCATCGGCGTAAAGATTACTGTCGGTACTGGCATCGTCACGGTATTCAGAAAACAGATCCAGGTCAGATTCTGTACGATCTGTGTTCGACATTCGTGAGCGACGACCACTGCTATCTTTGTATAACTCTTTTATAGACTTGATGTTTTCTACAGTCAGAGGCATGCATTTGCTACTATTTTTGTTGTTGCCGTTGTCTGGTGGTTGCCGAGACGACCCTGCTTTCGAAGCGCATGCCCCTGTCGTTGGAGTTCTGTCCTGAAGTTCCTCCAAGATCTGTTTTACGGACATGAGTTCGTCGAACGTCTCCTCCAGACCAGGAATGGCTATGTGGGAATGCGAGCCGGTCGAAGACGCAGTGGCGGTACTTGCAGTTATTTCCGTCGACGCTGTCGTCGACAATGATGTGAGATGGTCATCCAACTCATCCATGGTGTCGAATGACTGGCTGTGTTCCTCACATAGAGTGTGATCAGTCGATCTAGATATCGTCGATGAATCTTTGTCACAACTGTCAACGATATCATCATCATCATCATCATCATCATCATCATCATCATCATCACCATCACCACCACCGTGATGACGCGATGCCGTTAAACGAGGTTCGACTTTCTCTGCAGTGATGACGTCTTCTTTTGCTTCCTTCGGGTTTTTGGTACAATGTCTCCGCTGCCCAAAAATGGCATGATAGGTTTGCTGTATTTGGGTGAGCACAGAATGCCTGACCCCATGGCACGGCGGTGAGATGACAGCGCACTAGTTATTTCTTCCTCTTCCTCATACTCACACGAGCCTGTGCTGTCACCGAATGACAGCCTGGATACCTGTTTGAGCGACGCGTCAGAGCCCATGTCGCTACTTCCGGTGCTCAGCAAGTCCGTTCGATTTCTTCTCCGCTTTTTTAACCATCGCTCCCGACGTTCCCTTCTTCGAATGGCTGCCATGGCTATTGAAATTTGACCTGGCGGTTTTTGGCGTTTTTTCCACAGAGGCTTGTCATCGTAGTAATCGGGTACCGCTCCACCTCGTGCCACATCATCATCGCTATGATAACTACGCGTGTGTGCATCCTGACGATTCTGCGCTTGTTCGTCGAAGAATTCATCGTCGTCCTCTTGTTTACGATATGTAAAGTATTCGTGTGAATTTTTGCTTTTGGATGCACCTTCAATGGTACGCTTTCCGGACGGAGGCAAAGTTGGAGGGGCGAATAGTCCAGAAGATGATGATGAAGATGATAATGAGGTTGATAACGAAGATGATGTTGAAAATCTAGAGCGCCTTAGTTCAGAAAGAGGAGAATTCTCGATCAGGGACTTCCCTGGAGTCGTCGTTTCCCCCTGTGGGATCTTCAGATGGTTCTGAAAGTAATCCTGGATCTTCCCAATGCTCATGTAGATCGTCTCTATATCCTGGCACTTTTTTCCTCAGTATCAACATTTTCCATACTCATTTCCTCCTCTTCCTCTTTATCTTTGTCGTCTTCGTCCTTCCAATCTGTCCCGACAAATACGTCGTCACTTCCTGTATGGCTGCTCAGTAAATCTGACAGTCTTTGACAAACTTCATCTGAGAAAGCCCTCATTTCATTGTGACGAACGAGCGCCAAGTTTATCAGTGGTTGATTTTCTTGTCTCATTGCCTCCTCAGCTGTTTCTTCCTCCTCCTCTTCCTCTTCCTCTAATATTTCTGAAACCCTATCAACTGCTGTTGGACTGGGAGGCGGAGGGTTTTGATCTATGTCGCTTTGACCGGACGTAGCTAGTGTCGTTTTAGAATTCGATGATATTTTTTCTGAGGCTTTTACGCTTTTTATGAATCGATCAACATCTGAGCCCTCACTCGTCTCGCTCGAAGCGCCAGCGCCAGCACCAGAATCCTTAGCGTCAATTGCTTTTACCTGCGTACAGGGCTTTTCTGTCTCACTGGAATGCGTCCATCCCATTCTCTCTGTCTCTCTATAACTCTCACCTTCCTTTGAATTTGTAACAGAACGTGAAGACGGGACAGAGCGAGAACCGTCAACCACGCGTTTTTCTTCTAACGAAAGGCAAGTTTGTTGAAAAGATGGCGTTGTTACCATGGCAATAGCAGGTTCCACATGCATGGCGTCTTTTTCAGGAGTAGTGGGACTGGCCTGCCAGTTTCGCTGTTGTTGCTGTTGTTGTTGTTCCTGTTGTTGTTCATGCTCATGATGTTGTCGCTGCTGTTCTCGTTGTTTGCTGCTGTTAATCATATCAGAAATAACTTTGGACACAGGCTGTTTCAGCACAATCACAGGCTGTTCTTCTTCTAGAACTTTTTCACCGCATTGTCCTACCTCTGGACCAAGTGAAGGCCTGTTTTGAATTTCCCCATGGCCAGTCCTAGATTTTTCACGAGAAGAGTTGGACTGAGAGTTTTGAATTATCACCACTAACATCTGAATGAGAGACTACGTCACTATGATAAACACCTTTGACATTTTTACTTCTGCGACTGTTTATGGTGTCAGTCTTACTTTTACTATCACCACTACTTTCACCACTAATAGGAACATTGTCTTTTATTACACTGCGATTGTTTTCCACAAGACGGTCTGACAAACCGTGGATTCTTTACAACTAGATTCAATGTGCGCAGACTGTGTTGAAGGTGTGTTGGCACTCACGTCGACTTGGCCCTCGCACCTTTTGACATTCCTCTCGTGGACTCCCCTGGCATCAGTTTGCGCATGCGCACTAGACGTTGAGTCGAAGTGGGACATGGAAAACGTATTATTGTTTGTCCCCTTCCTCCGCTCTGGAGACGAAGGCGGTGAGGAACTATTAGAGTATAGCCTACAGGGGAGGGCAACAGCTGAGCCAAAAATCACGTGATCTGTGGAATGTTTACGCCCGGTGCCTGGCGAGGTCATGAGACTTTCCTTCGTTCCTACTTTCGCTTCGCCGTGTTGCATTGTGTCAGCACAGCGCAGGTGAGAACTGGAATTCGGCCACACAGGTGTAGAGCACGGTGGAGAGGCAGAAGTAACAGTGGTAGTCGCAGACCGCATCTTTTCCGAGTTATGTGCATGGGAGGGAAAGGGTAACCCCCACTACCCTCCCCACTCCCAGCCCACCCCTCGGACATAGTTTTCATTATGTTTGCTACACGTGTTTGCACGGAAGGGGACGAGCTTCCCGCTTGACGAGAGGAATTATTGGTAGCAGATATTATATTTGATGGTCTTTGAGCTGAAGTTTTCTGGCTATCGTTCTCTTGTTCATTCGGTCGTCCTACAATATATTCACGTGTCTTTTCACCTCTAGAATTTTTCAAAGTAGTGTCTAATGATTCGGATCTCATGCCTAATGAAACCCCCTGTACCTCTCGAATCTCCACTATTTCCATTGCGTTGAGTTTCAATGTTCGAGTGATCAAATGATCTGGCCACTCTGTTAGATCCTTGGCCGTCTAGTTTCGCTTGAAGGTGACGTTTTAGTTTTGGAGACACTGAGCCGAATACTGCTGAAAAGGAAGGCACGATGACCGGCTTATCAAACAAATATATGTCAATTTCGCTGTTTTCTTTCCCCCTTTCGACTGCACTAGTTCGGGTGCTTTTGGGTGTCGAAGTCCTCAAGCTGTGGTCGTCGATTTTGCGATATGTCCTCGTCGCTTTCTGAAAGCTCTATTCTTCGTTGACGAACAAGATGATGACCGTGACATTGTGAAGGTTGGTTTGATGGCGTTGACTTGGAATGACCTATCTTGGACATTGGAGTTCGATGGAGCTGATTGGTTGGTTCATTGGGCGGAGACTCAAGGCTCATTGGCGTCAAGCACTCTGACACGCGCTCCATTTCGCTTGGCGAATTATACAAAGCCGCTGTTTTGGCGCGTTGGATTTTCGGTGAGATGCTCGCGTGGCGGGTCCGCGCGCCAAATCTTCGAAGTACCACAGGAGACATGACAGGACTCACAGATGCCTCAAACGTTTCGTCATAGTAACGCGTTGTTCCTTTGACTGCACCAAGTTTATTACTAGCGGCTTTCAAGGTTGAGGTCACAGCCTCTTTCTGTGATGAGTTTGTTGCGTCATGCGTAATGAACATCTTTTTCTTAGGGGATGGGGTGGTGGGCAGGGACTTGGATCCCCTGGATGAATCGTCAGGCGGTGTCCGTTTTCGTATTAAAAATGGTTCAGCGTCTGGAAATTTTTCACGTATTGTCTTCTCAATGTTCCGTTCAAGCTCCTCAAGTCGCATGATGCAGGAGGCAGCAGTTTTAGCCACGGGAGGGCTGCTGTTCCGGTTTTTGTCTCCCCAGTAGTCTACGTCGCTTGTATCATAAGAGCTCGTACTACTTTTGGCAGTCTTTGCAGGACGTAGGTAGGCTTTGTTCGTTGATTTGTCTGCCCTTTCCGGAAATATATCAATGTGTGTACCTATATCTACATCTTTCAATGTTGAGTCACTCATTCTGTCAGTATTTTTATTCTCTTTGGAAAATGTGTCTTCGTCTTGCGATGTCTCATGTCTGTCTCGTTTTTCATTCTTCTTGCTGGTTTTTCTGGATGTGCCGAAAATAGAAATTTTACTGGGCTTATCACTTTTCTTTTTGCTAGATCTCTCCCACGTTTTCCACATAGAAAGCCCTTTGCTCTTTTTTCTCTCCCCTGCTTCGGCTAATTGTGTGCTAAAACTGTGAGGATAAGTACCGTTTTCATCACTTTCGCTTGTCGCTGTTTTGGCTTTCTGTTGTTTTTTCTTCTCGTTACTTCCTCGTCCTGTACGTAACAATTCAGCAAGTATGTTTTTTCGCTGAGGAATGGGTGTGGTGGGCGAGGAAGAGGAGTCGTCTGAGGAAATGAGTTTGAACGATGGTGACGTCATTTTGGGTGATAGGGCTCTTCGCTGTGGGTGTGGCGAAGTCGGTTTGGGCAGGTTACGGTAATCAATAGTTTGGGACGGGTGTTGGTAAATATGTGCCAAGTGGGCTGGTGGGTTGTAAGTGGTGTAAACCTTAGCGTTGGGGTCAAACGGTGATTTGGGCAGTGGTTCGATGTCCATGGAGTCATTATCAGCCTCATGAACCCGAGTTAAAGTAGATGAAGCGCCGCAAGGAGCGGTGGGTGAATACGACCGATCAACCCGACCAAAAACAGGAGTGGTGAGCAGCGGGGTGCTGTAGCCTCACGGCTCAAGACTCCGCTCTTCTGAGACGACGAAGTGCTAACAGACATCAGGTCGTCAGCGTGATACCTCGACGAGATCGGAGTCATACGCGAACTTTTGGTGCTGTTGCTTCGCTTTGATCTTAGACTTCCACTGTTGCTGTAGGAGAATACGTTGCTGCCGCTACTGCCACCACCACCACCACCACCACCGTCTTGATCATAGAAGTTGGTGTCTCGACGGGCGATCTCTGGAGGAATGCAGGCCTCCAAGGAAAACCCGTCTCGAAAGTCTCGGGAAGACAAAACTTGAGGATGTCTGGAGGCTGACGACTCGTAAAGGGCCGACCAAGTCCCAGAATGCTCGAGTTCTGAGCGAGTATGAGAATCCAAGTAAGGACTCGTCGAAATGTTCTCAGCCGAGTGGAAAACTCCTGATTCAGAATCCCATCCTGTGACATGACTTGATTCCCTGTCAGTGTCGGATTCTGAATCGAAGCTGTGACTTTCATCTCGACCAGAAGGGTGTTTGGATTTACTATCCGATTTTTTCGCCTTCTCTTTCTTTTTTTACTTTTGCTTTCTTTCTTCTCTTTTTTAGTTGTCTTTTTCTTCAATTTTTCTTCCTCTTTTTCCCGTTTTGTTGTAACTTCTTTCTCGCGTTTCTTCTCATCTTTAGATTTGGAGGATTTCTGTCCTCCTAGCTTGTTTCCCATAATTTGTTTAGCTGAAGTCTGGTCACCAAGATGTGATTGTTGAGATCACAAATTTGGTATGTGTATGAAGAATATGTACGGGTTAGAGACTTAAGTCGAAAATGAGCCGCTTATGAGCTGGAATGAAGCCGTTGTTGCTTCATGGAAGTCATGCGGCAGATAGAGTTGTCGAACTTGTGATGTGACAGCATCCATTGCTGCTCTCATGCTCTGAGTTCTGGAAATGTCATCACTTCTCTACGTCATGAGGATGTACCCTCGATGAGGGTCGTGAGTAATACTCTTGTTCTCAGATAGAAATATTAATTGCATTTAAGCAGCTTATCTTGATTATTTTTTTATCGACTTTATGAAATATTTCTTTTGATTTCAAGTTTGACGATCAAAATGATCCCTGGTGTTAAATGGGAGTTGATTAAGTTCAACACTTCCTATTTTAAATGCTATTTTTCCGGTCCAAAAACAAATTATTTTAACGAATTATTTATTTAAAATCAAGGTTTACTCAGGAATACCAACGCATAAGGTACGCCTTAAAGAGAACAAGGATATTCTCATTGAGTGTTCAATTTACTCTCTGTACATAATTAGTATTGCTTGTTGTAAAATAACTATTAGGTTATCGTCATCTATAGGTAGAATTAGCAAGAAGATTATGCTTGTAGCTTCAGGCGTCCTCTCAGAATTTGAGAGGAGTTTACATCAAGATTACAATTATAGTGAAAGCATTCTACTGTGATACATTAGACTACTGATACAGAGACAAAGATTAGATAAATAGTGTATGAATATAAGGCACATAGAAAGGAAAACACTGCAGACAGCGTATAGATTTCTTCTTCCAATAATTGGGACTTCCTTGCAAATTAAACAACAGAGCTTTGATGGCCAAAAGAAAGCGCTTGTAACGATTTATGAGAAGATTGATGTGTAGCGGTTGTGTAATGCTAAAAAGATTTGGGCGGGAAAAATAACGATATTGAGAAGCGATGATCTTGAAGTCTGAGTCTCCTCTACACATTAAGTAGCTGTCGTTCTAGAAGACATCAAGATGATGGCTTCTACGACATCTGTTTCGGGGTGTTTCCTTTCCGAGATTGCAGGGCCAAATTCTCACCTGAAATTAAAGAAGAAAATATTCTATTACAACGTGAATGCATTATAAGGATTAAGCATCTGTTGCATCAAATGTACACGGTTTCTCCGAAAGCCATAGTTCTAGAGTTTGCCTACCTTCCAGACTAGGAATGCAATTCTACCACAAAAATATAAGGTACCCAGGCAGCGTCTTCCCCCATCTCTACCTACAAAAACCAAAGAAATCACTCTTTCAGACACAGCAACTCATTCAAATTCATACAAACACACACCAGAACAGACAATTATAAATACAGCTTCCATCGCAACCTATAACAGATTGGAATGGGCTACCGCAGGACGCTGTGAAGAACGAAAAAAGACAGATGACTTTAAAAAGACTCTAGTCACATTTATTTCCCTAGATAAATGACTGTATGCGTGTGCTGTGTTAATTGTACAGTTACGACGATGGGCATACGTGTGCCTTTAAGGCAACTCAGATTCCAGATTCCAGATTCCAGATTCCAGATTCCAGATTCTAGATCCAGATTCCAGATTCCAGATTCCAGATTCCAGATTCCAGATTAGGGCAGTACAATCGGGTTGACTACATAATTATCATTATTGTTATGGTTTGAACCCGTGAACTTCTATACCATCACCAACACTATCACCACGACCATCACCATAACAACATCATCGTTATCATCACCCTCGTTATAATGATTTACAAAAAACATGGCCATCTCAAAGTCATGTTTTTAAATGTTAACAAAAGCTGATACACATGAGAAAATAAAGCCAACAAGTGTGTCATAAATTCCAGTGTGTGTAATAATAATAATAATAATAATAATAATAATAATAATAATAATAATAATAATAATAATAATAATAATAATAATAATAATAATAATAATAATAATAATAATAATAATAATAATAATAATAATAATAATAATAATAATAATAATAATAATAATAATAATAATAATAATAATAATAATAATAATAATAATAATAATAATAATAATAATAATAATAATAATAATAATAATAATAATAATAATAATAATAATAATAATATCTATAACAGTAAATAATAGATCAATTTAAAAGGTAAAGTTACTTCAAGGTCGGTACGGCCCACAGAACCAGAGCTCAGCCCGAGTTTAATAGCATGAAGCGGAAAATATGATACTAATCATACCCTGGCCAGGACGCTAGTCTGACGCAGGTTTGTACTCCCAAGCTAATGCTTGTACCCATTTGTACCTGGGTAAATGGGAAAATATGTGTTAAGTGTCTTTCCCAAGGAATACAGCATCAGATCTAGCTTTGCCAGGATTCGAACACAGGACCTCATGATTCCCAGTCCGGCAGCATTACCGCTCGGCCACTTACATCATTTATAATATGGTCAAAACCTTCTTGCATCGAACTTTAAAACAAATCGCGAATTCAAAACACGATCTTGTTTTATGTTATCACTAACAATTATTATCGGTGGATGCCAGATGAGCGAATTTCTCCATCCAATTCTCTATTGATAAACGTCTACAAGGGCGTATTCCTATATGTAAGTTTCACCTTCATCAATCTGTTAATAATGAAAGTGTTCTTTTGAATAAATTGATAGACGACAATATGTAGAAACTTCACCAAAAGAATTTGATTTGATTTGTTATCACGGCACCCACATCCACAACTGGGGGTTTTTGGTATGGTTTTTAATGTTGTCCTGACTGTCCTGAAAACAGCCAAAGGGACTTAAACGTGCACAGAGTGTTGAGATCTGCGCATAGGACATGCCTTTTTATCGTCTGTTTATTATGGGACTAGGTTTCGAACCGCCTACCTATATTAAGAGGACCACACGTCTTATTCAATTTTTTTTTCGAGAAATTTGTTCAACCATCGGGTTCAATAACCAATGATGTTTTGGTTGGAATCTCATCCCCCTCTCCCCACCTCCCCGTTTAGCTAACAAGAACCGTACAATCCGATATAACCACTATGACTGAAGTCCATCCTAGATGTGACATTCCAATCTTGTACGGAAACGAATGCAAAAGAAAGAACAAAAGATCAAAGAGGATTGCGAACAACAAGGGTCGGAATAAAGAGGCATGTCAATAATAGGTTGTGTTTAGTAGTGAGAGAACTTAAAAGAACATCCAAGAGGGTAGGGCGTTAACCTGAGATTACTCAGTATATCTGATGACTTACAGGTGTAGGTCGTAATAGAATCAGTGGACCTGTAGTGAGTCATTAGGTAACTTAGCAGGTATACCGAAAAGTCAGGTTCAG
>JAXRKP010001827.1:0-35000 GCA_037039925.1 Doris montereyensis
TAGTACTTTATATTGAGTCATCTTTAAATAAATGTCATTCGGTAATCTAAAAATTCATTTTTCAAACAGTGGTACATATTTTAGATGAAAATACGGCCATGGACATATAGATGCAAAAAGAAAGACATGAGATATTGTTAAAATCGAAAGTCATTGCCCTCTAAATTAAATATCAGTTAAGGACACCATTAACATCAATGACTGCTGGACATCTTCTTGGCATGGAATTAATCAATCGTGTTGTGAAGGCTGACAAAAAGTTGATTCCATGCCTATGTGAAGCCTAGTGGAGCTGGTGTACAGTGCTGGTCTTCATTGGGGCATTATTGACCTTCGTCTTCAAATGGTCCTAAAAGTGCTCAATTGAGATCTGTGCTGAGAATTGGCCAATCCATCACCTGGGAGTTGTTTTCAGCAAGGTATCAAGGTATGCCTAGAGACTTTCGCACGTGCATTGTCCTGTTAAAAAATTACATCATCACACATGTTCAGAAATGATACCACGTGATGTTGCAGAATTTGTTGCACGTGGTATGCTACTGAAGTGATGCCATCTCCTCGTCCTGGTTGCATAATTATTCTGGAATAATACAGGTCCCCAGATGTACAGATGAGCTTTCACATATATTATTATGCTTCCCCACAACCTAACGGAAGGGCCTCCCCATGGATTTTGCTCCAAAATGTTGTTATTTTTGAAACCGCGTTCTATGGCGCTTGGTGTATTCGAATGCGTAGCTCATTCTGATTGATGCAAAGTCTTGTCTTGTCTATAAATAAAACCTTGTCCCTTTGTCTCCTGCACCGAAATTGATATTGCGATATTGTCAGGTATTGTTTTTGGAGTTGGGTTTCTTTTTGAGTCCGCTTTTTTATATTTTTGTTTGTTGTGGAGTTTGTTGTTGTTGGGCGGGGGGGGGTTGGGGGTAAGGGGGGGAGAGGGGAGTGTCTTCCTTTTTTTGTTGTTGTTCAATTGCGTTTTTTGGGTATTGATTTTGTTTGTTTTGTTACTTTTTGTTTTGGTTTGATTGTTTCATTTTGCAGGGTTCTCGTTGATGTTGTTGTTGTTGTTGTTGTTGTTGTTGATGTTGTTGTTGTTGTTGTATAGGCTACCCGGTAGTGTGGGGTTGTCGTTTTTGCATGTTTGTTGTCTTTGTTTGAGAGAGGGGTTGTTCGTTGTTTAACTGTTTATGGCCTTTTTGGGTTTCGGTTTGTTTTGGGTTGAGACTTTTATTGGGGTCGTGTGATCTCGTTTCTTGAAGTTGTGCATGTGTGTGTGTGTGTGTGTGTTTGTGTGTATTTGTGTGTGTGTGTGGGTGTGTGTGTGTGTGTGTGTTTACAGCCTTCTTTGGTTTCCAATTTTTAACATTAAAATGTATTTGCACTGGATCTCCAAATTGAATAATTATAAGTGAACATCAAAGTAAAGATAGAATGTGCCGTCTGGGCTTCCATCATCAGTAATAATTACCTCGTAATCTATGTCAAATTATAACATTTCATGAATTATCTCAAACGACCAAGCTGTCTGCCGGAATTCGTCGGTTGCGACAACGAGCATGGCTCCTACATCGGACAAAAAGCGCAAGGTAAAGGATCCACACGTGCCAGGCGTTTCCAATGTCACAGGTTGAAATAAATAATTACCGATGAGATTGCTGTATTTTGAAACTTTAGACTCTTCGGCTCTTGACGCTGCTGACCCTGCGGATATTGCACAGTCAATAACGTGGGACTGAGAGAATGTGTCGGGCAACTGTGGCGTCCCAAATGAGACTCTTTCCATTCCTTCATGGAAAAGGTAGTCATGCCATCGGGCCTACGCCCGTCTGCTCGATGTAGCCCCGGGAGCTTGAGGATGCAGGGAAAGCCTAACTTTGTCAACGATCTCTTAACGATCAGATTTATCTCAGCGTGTCTCGGAAGATTCCAGCTTGCAGTTTGCAAGATAAACAATGATGTCCGAGGGAATCAACAATCAATTTGCATTTGCATTCGATAGGTTGGCAGATATTGGAGCCTAGCCTGGGGGCAACGGCGATTCGAAGCTCCATGGGGCTGAGAAGATTGCCGAGGGTAAAGATGGGGAATGCATTGCTGCTGATTTAGGTGACCGTGCGGCAAGAAGGCGGCTTCTATCGTACTGGAGTGAGTGATATTCTTATCGCTTCTCCGCAAGAAATATCGTCCCATGACAGTTGTCTCACCCTAGAATCTGGCGTTGAATTGTGTGCAAAATTCCAATCACGTAGCGCAGTCTCATGATTTTGGGGCGACGAAGCGTCCGTTGAGGAAGACAAGAGACTATTGACGAGATGGTAAGAAGTACAGATGGACGACAGGAAGCAGGGGAGAGAGATGTCCTGAGATAAGCGGAAGCCGAGACCTCCGTGTCACTGGACAGGCGGAATCAGGCATGGCAACGTTGGTAATCGATGATAGCGTGGTTACGAATGATATCGTTGAATTTGTAGAGTTGGGCTGTGCTGCTGTGATAGAACGGGCTAGATCCGGAGAATGTACGTAACTTTGGGGATGCTGAGACAATTGCGCAGCAGAAAAATGTCTGGTGTGACTCGATGCAATTCACTTATTCCTATCTTGGGCAACTCTTGATCAGTCCTCTCCTCAAGTCATCTTCCACTAGCCTTCTCTGTGTTAATCGTGGCCTTCCACTAACTCTCTGTCCCTGTGGATTCCACTGAAGGACATGTCTTGTAGTATTTCTCTGAGGTTTTCTGACGGTATGTCCTATCCATCGCCATCTCCGTTATCCTATTTTTGTTTTGCTATTAGTTTCTGCACTGTTTTTTCCCCCAGAGTGTTTTATTTTGGATTTTATCTGACCACTGAATCCGTAGTATTTTCTGACGGCAAATTTTGTCAAAACTCTGAAGTTTTTTCTCAGGTCTTAGAGGGACTCAGGTCTCATATCCAAATAACAATACCGATTTGACATTGGAGTTAAAAAGTTTAATCTTTTGTTTTAGTGGTGATGGTCCGATCCTTCCAGATCTTGTTTAAGTTCCTGAATGCTGTTCTATATTTTCATATTCTTGTCTTGATATCTACTGTTGTTCCCCATACATTATCTATTACACCGCCAATATAGGTAAAATTGTCTACTACTTCCAGAGGCTTATTGTCCACGGTGATTGATTCAGAGCTTGCTGTTTTTACTTTAGAGAATATCTTTGATTTTTCGAGGTGTATTCTGGTGCAAATAGAATTGAATAATTCTGAAAGACTTTTCATTTTACTCTGCATCTGTTGGTGGTTGTGTGTGATAATTGTGCCAGGTCGTCTGCAAAAATCAAGATAATCTAGGTGGGTCCATTGTATCCACTGAATGCCATTTCTTCTTCCTGCTGTTGTTTCTTTCATAAGTCAGTCAATTGCTAGAATAAAGAGGAATGGTGATAGTAGGCAACCTTGTCTTACACCTGTTTTATCTCAAATATGTCTGTATGTTGTCCCATCATGTAAAATCCTGCAATTAATGTCATTGTACATTTTTTTGTTAGGGGTTGACTATTCTCTGGGGTATAGCATGGTGCCTCGTGATTTTCCATAAGGTGTCCTATCAAAACTGTCAAATGCATTTTCATAATCAACAAAGTTTATCATCAATGATGAGTTCCATTCAACACAATGTTCAATGATGATTCTTAAAGCTGCGATCTGGTTTGTACAAGAGCGGTTTTCCGGAAGCATGCCTGCTGGTCTCTAAGATGTTCATCTGTGAGTTCCTTGATCCTTTCTAATAAAACACTATTAAAAATCTTACTTGGGATAGAGAGGGGAGTTATTCTCTGTAATTATTGCAGTTTCTAAGATCTCCTTTCTTTAGAAGTTTTACGAGATGTTCTTCTTTCCAATCTATTGGGAACTGCTCTTCATTCCACACCTTTTCAAACAATCCATGTAAAATATTGACTGTAGTAGGTATGCCTGTCTTCAATGTATCTTGTGGTATAGAATATGGGCCTGCTGTTTTATTTGAATGCAGTTTAGCTATAGCCTTTGCAATATCTGCTCGTGATGGTAGTCCACAGCTGATATAGAGATCTTTTCTTGCAGGCATGATGTCTGCGGTTTTCCGGGGGTGGTCTGTTTAGTAGATGTTCAAAATGTTCCACCTATCGTCTTTTCTGTGCTTCCTTGTCAAAAACGGGATTGTTATTGATATCCTTCACTGGTGTTGTTGTTGGCCGGCTTTTACCTGCTAACAGTTTTGCGGTTTGGTATAATAATATCATTGTATGTCCCCTCTGTGAGCTGTTTTGGCTCTTTCTGTAAGTTTCGTGGAAAACTTGTCCTTGTCCATCTGGGTACTTTTCTTTACCTGGGTGGCTGCCATGGTATATTATTCCTTTCTAGCTTTTTTTCTTTTTTTAATCTTGCTCGTCCGTTGTTCAATGCTTCCTTCTTCCTCCTCCTGACTGCTATTTTATCAAGTGATGTTTCGCTAATCCACTCCTTGTGTTTGTAATCCTTTCTTCCTAAAATTTATTTACACGTCTCTGTAAAGACTTCCTTCACTTGGTTCCAATGGGTATCTACATTCTTCTCGATAAGTTTTAGAGGTTGAAAAAATTGTTTTGGAGGAGATTTGGAATTGTTCTTTCTTGTCTCTTGCAGTAGGTTGACTTTAAATAGCTTGAAACCATTTCTGTTGTTATATTTGCTAAGCCTTAGTTTCAACACTGCCAGAAGTAGATAGTGGTCTGATCCTATATCTGCGCCTCTGAGAACTCGAACATTATCCAATGAGCGCCAAATTTAAGAGATATACAGAAATGATCAATATTATTTTCCGTGTTTCCATCGGTGATATTCATGTAGCCTTATGGATCTTCTTGTGTGGGAAAAATAGTACTGGGGGTTAAATGAACAAGGCCAGAGAGCCAACAAAATCTTCAGAGGAATTAGAGAACTTTGTTTCGTAAATTCGTCGCTTGTTCTCATAAAGTAGTGTTTTTGTAAAGTTTCTTTTCATACTCTCTAAAGAGACTCTACATCTAAATAATCAAGAACAATTTAAGTTATCCTGACATTAAGTAATAAACCAGCTCAATTTAATAAGTAAAGATTTAAATTGAAAATCTTGCGAAAGAGAAAATATGTCTATTCATGTTAAAGCAATGAAAACCAGAACCCGGCATGAATGTTTGGTTAGAGACTATTTGTTTATAGTCCGTTGCGATGTAAATGGTTGACAGAACAGGTGCCTGCAAGTCAATCACAATGCATTTCTGTACAGTATAGCAACAATAAGTACGTTGTGCTTTATTCTACTTTACTATGTGTATTAGCCTTCTATTAGCTGTGCTTCAATGCTCCAATGTGAGATAGATGTATTTATTCTACCGGTATTGGAGTAATTAACACTTAACGAATGCCCGACTTTGCCTTTCTAAATGCAATCAAGTGTTACTCTCTGGAGTTTCACTGTAACCTACTAGATATACATCATTACTATATACATCATTACTATTACTCTACTACTTCATGTTCCCGGTTTAAAGCCCATGTTATCATCTTTTGGTTTGATTGAAGAAGTTCAGCCAATGTTTATTAACTTTTTTCTCTGGTTATGTCCGAAAACAGTAGATCTTATAATGAAACATTTTAGATCTAGATCTATGTTTCTAAACACACTACCACAACATTCCATTCCTGTCAAGTAATATTAATAATAATAAGCTAGATCCAGAACAGATCTATCAGAGCTAGATCTAGACTATATCTAGAATCTAAGTTATATAAAATAAAGAAAACAGTTTTCAACAGGGTGCAAAGAGAGTTTAACAGAGCAGAGGTAGGGTTAAAGCAAGGTAAAGATTTGGGTTTGAGTAAGGTTCAGAGTCACGTTAAGGTCAAAATAAGGATTTACTATCTATGATGTCAGTATTTTTTTCTTTGCATTTAGTGAGTCATTCAGCCTAAACAACTGCATAGTAAGACAAGCTTACATCACAGGATTGACAATGATAGTGACTGCAGTTGCGATCCAGGATTGTTCAATCTTATATAACCACATGTTAGAGTTGACAGGAAGGGGGGACATGGTGAAGAGACACTATAGATCTAGATGTCGATTGACTGGATCATTACTAACTAAAAAAGGGGAAGAGGGAATCAAAATTGGGATGGATGGTAGTTGTAGTTGTAACACCGACATAACACACATGCGCCCACACACACATAAACAAACACGTCCTACTCAACAGTGTCTAGACACACAAAGCACGTAATGTTTTCTAGTATACATGTAGTATAACATGTAAATGGGTATTACATTGTACTGTAGGCTTGCAAAAATGCCTGGGGTAGTCTACAGTCGTAAGGTTGGTTTGCTTCTCCTTCTAGTTGTGGTAAGTTCTACTAGACTACTTTATCCAAAAAAAATGGGTCGTCTGGAGAAGGGAATTGTTTTTGCACTAGAGGTAAATTTCGAATTAAACTAGAGTAAAATTTGGACTTCAGGGGGAAATTTATTTAAAGAAAAACATCAAGACTTGACAAATATTTCAGACTAACTACAAGTTTTAGACTAAATATTTTCAGACAAAATGTTTTCGAAAGTATTTTAAATGGACTTAAATTAATTTTTTTGTCACATTCATTCACATACTGTACATGTATGATACAACCAACATTACAAGAATAGAGATTGATAGATTTTGTATAAGTCATTCATCATGGATTGTTATCTTGATAGATTAATAATTTCATTACGGTACAGTGTTTTAGCAATTTTAAAACATCAATGATCAAGGACATCCTGTGCTTTGTTGCCTCAATTATTATAATATGTTATATTAAACTGTCTTATCGAAATGCATAATGTATGGATGGGCCAGCAGTCTTCCTTACTAAAGTGTGTGCTTTTTAATAAAAATTTGCTCTTGTGATGAATCAAGTTAATAAGGTTAGCATGCATTTGGTGAATTAAAAAGGATGTAGTAGAGTGCTAAATACGTCTTATAATAATTGATGATGTCTACATGAAGCTAGAGTGCATTTCTGCGGCAACTCGTCTACTTATTCTAAATGTGATTTTCCTTAAAAAGCATGAAATCAATATTAAGAAAAGAAATATTGGTTCATGGATGGATTGTCTAGAATTCTTTCTGGTGAAGAGACAAGTTTTTCATCTGATTATCTGGCTTATTGTATTCAGAAAACATTTTATTTTTATCTCTTTCATAATGATATCTGTTTTTTTCATACTTTGTTTGAATTGTTCCATTTATTGGACTTTAAAGCCTTTCACGTATGCCTTTATCTTTTCTTTGAACACTTGTTTCATTTTATCTTACAGATTACAATATAAGTCATCAAGAATAATACGAAATGGCAGACACAATGGTAAGGCAGTGGACACATTTTAATTGATATTTGTGTAACAATTTTACTTTGACCTGAATGTTATACACCAGGTGATTGCAAATTTTATGTGCTGAGCAATAGATACTGATTGTTTTACCTGAGTGCAGGTGACTATCGTTTCACCATACACAATCAATTTAGGCTTAGTTCTTTTCATCATCCAACCCCAATAAAACTAGGTATATCTGTGCTAACAGTGACCTATATCTGAATCTGAGTGCAAAGTTTTTGGCCTTAACAACAAAAGAGCAGAAGAAAAAGAGGCCACCTTATGGCTTTAGTGGAAGAGAATAAGAGGACAGTGCTAACATTTTATTTCAACCAAATGCATTTTCTTTTCTTTTTTTATTTGCCCAATGAAATGAACAACCTATCCCTCCACCTGAAATTTAGTAATAACAGTGTCACAAACTACTTCCCCAACCAGTGGCTTTAAAGAGGAAACAGACACAAGAAAAAAAGGCAAAAGATTTTAATGACATTTTAAGTTTGAACATTTTTCTAAACAAAATTTCACTTCTTTTTTTTCAAGATTTCAAGAAACAGATCTCCTGTAAGAATGCAGCAGAAAGTTAGTCACTCCAAGAAATCTTCAAAGAAAACTCCCCGTCGACCAGGTAATACACACCCATGGAGGTTTGAAGAATATATCACATTTTATATTTTACTCATCACTTCCTTAATGATTTGGGTTTTTTGGTTTGATTATATATTTGATATATATTTTCTAGTTTTCCTTCAACTTCAGGTCATGTGTGATATTGATTCATTCTCTGTCAAATACTACTGTATGTGATTTTTCCTGTGTTGTGGACTGTTATTTTTATCTTGCAAAACAATAATTTTCTCTCTATCACAAATGTTTATCGTTAGGTTTAAGTTGTAAACATATACATTGTTTCTCATTAATACACACCAAAACCAACCTATGGTTTTACATTGTTTTACTTCTTTGAAAACTTTTTCAGCTTTCTCAGCGTTGTTGACACAAACATTGTTTAATTATCTTTCAGGCAGTACCTTTTAGTTCTCTTCATTGGTGTTTGATAGAGATGGCATGTTTATTTCTATGCTAGATCTATGTCAGATATTTTATGACACACCTTTAAAGACAAGTTTCTTGACATTATCCATAGATTGAAATAGACATTCTTATCAAGGGCAGATTAACGGCAAGAGTAAATCATGTGTCTATATTATTGAAACAGTGATGGTTTGAGTATAAAGAAAGATATTTGATAGAAAAAACGTTGTTATTTCAAGCTAACATTTATGAATGTCTTTTTTACGAATTCGTTTTGACAGTTACTCCTGGAAAGACAAAAGCTAAAGGTGGCAGAGATTTATGGATGAATGCCATCAAAAAGAGACAAGCTTGTAAGTGAAAGAAAAATATATTGTCTTTACATATATCATGATACTTAATGTCTTTTATTTCACTTATGATTATTTTCTTGTAGACTATTGAAACATGTGTTTAAAAAGAAATTTTAGTAAAATCGAAAAACACAGCTTTTCACCTCTCATAGTTTTCAAAAACAATTGATGTGTTTATAGTACTAATATCTTGTTTACCTGCTGTGTTCCTTAAAGTGTTTGATAGTTTATGTCATTTGTAAACAACCTATATTCATGTTGTGCACATATAGATACAATTTATGCATGTCTAATTTTTCTTGACATCAGTGAATATTTCAAATGTATACAAGTCTGGTAGTCCACGTCACAAGACTCCTACAGAATTTTGGGTTGACACTCTCAGGAAAACTGGCATTGGTATGGTATCTAAATCACAATCACAATTACTTTTCTTCTTCCTTTTTAGTTGTTTTTTGTTGTTGTTGGTTTAAAGTATTAGAATATACATTATGTTAGAAAATTAAGCAATCAAAGAAAGAATGTTGACAAATGTTGTGTTAAATAGTTAAAATGGAGAGTGGAGACTGTAAGGTCATAGGTTCATATTCTATGTTTCCAGTCCATATTTGAGAAAGAGTCTTAATGCTTTTTTCCCTCACATTTTCAAATTGGGTATTGATACAATCCATCAATAGATTTGGGGGTAAAGCCTGTCAGATCTTGTCGGGGGAGAGAAATTCAGTGGAACTTCTCTAATCAGGAAGTCTCGGTGAATTGTAAAATCGTCCCGATTTGCCGGGAACCTGGGGATTTTGGTTTTCCTAAGCAGTTTGAGGTACCTGAGCCCTTCTGTGAGTGGTAAAATGCAGAATTTATCGAACAACTAGCCACAGGACTAGTTGATCAAAACAAAATGGCATTCATCGAAGATGTCACTCAAACTCACAATTGATCTTCCTTGGATGGTAGATAGATCAGACACGTAATCAAGAAGGCATGGTGGGTCGTTAAATCTCCTCTCGTGTCCACCCTTGCAATTGATGGATGAGGCAGGCAATAAAAGACTATGACAGTGCACAACTTTCTATGCACCACCCCATATAAATACCATACTGTGGACGAGCAAGAACTGGCTTGATGCCTGCTTTCACACCTGGCTTATGGTTATCGTGAACTGGCACTTGCGACATCGTGTACACATTATGCAATGCATATCACGTGTAGCACTAATGCCGATGTGATAATTGATGATTTGCTAACACTGAAACCAAATTGGGATAAAAAGTGAGTGTTAGAATAAATAAATATGGGGAAAATGGTGATGATAATCAATGTGAACCCACGGAAATTAACCGAGGACCTTTCTCGTTTAGAGAGGTAAAATATCTAGAAACAATTCCGTTCCCTGGGAATTTTTCCCAATTGGCCAGGTTTCCCGATTCCCCAGGTTCCTGATTAGGAGAGGTTCCATTGTAGAATATATCAAATCACATGTTCTACTAAATCCTATGGAAAATGATAGCTATGAGCCTTGATGTCTTGAAGGAACTTCATTGTGACAAATGAATTCATACGTCTCTTTTTCAGGTATGAGCACAGAAACCACTAACAGTCAGTCACTTACAGGCTTGAAACGTGGCAATGACAGACATTATCCTTACATGAGTACACCACACTACATGCGTCAAGTTATGGGGACAGAAAAGGGCTTGAGAGGAGATGATCCCGCAGGTAGAGAAAAATGCCTCTTTTGTCACCCTTATTATTAAGAATTACATAGTGCTAGGGCTTAATGCTGGAGAAACTAGTTCTGTCTATCATTTGGATGAAGAAAGAAAGGTAAAAAGGTTTGAATAAAGAATTGATATGTTTTCCACTTTGATTAACTGCATCTTAAATATTATGTAATTGTTAAAGTCTGTTGCTAGGTAGAAATTACTCATGGATTACTACTGTGAATAATTACTATGTTTGCGATAATGGATTTTTAAATTCTGAGATATCATTATGTAAATTTGTAAGATTCAAGCTCAGAATCTCTGGCTTTCAATATGAAAACTTTATCTCAGGCCACCATTTTCTCCTATAAACTGTAAAAAAAAACTTTCAGTTATAGAATAATGTATGATTTTCAAAGTTTTCTTGTCTTCTTTTTCTTTTATTTCATCTCCAGCTCGTCCCAGTCCAGGCACACCTTCCTATAAATCACCAGAAGAATACTATGAAGAAGTGCTCAATTTAAGAAAGGTATTTGATTTCTCTTTTAGTAAACAAAGTAAGCAGTGGTTGCGAATATATTTCTAAGAGCACATTTTTGACTATGTCAATTTTCTTACTTGAAAAAGTTGCTTTGCTTGTGCAATTTAACTTTTGAATTTCTTTTACGAAAAGTGAATTGTGTAAATGTAAGCTTGCTAACATGATTCTGAATAAGGTTTTACCATGCTTTTGTACTATTTAAGTACATAAGGGGAGTGGAAATAGAAAAAAAAACAACTTATCCTATGATTAAAGTTGTGTTTCTTTATAAAAGTTTAATTGTTTTGTTTCTTTTATTTCATCTGTATTTGCACTTGTTCCAGAAGAAACTACTCTTAAAACTGGCATTATTTTACTATGACACAAGTTGTTAAGATGCTTTTACCTGCTTAAGGAATTTGTGTCATGAATATATATTTGCGTTTCAACAGCATATTGGTGCTTTAAATCATGAAAGTGCAACAAGTAAGACAAAAATCAGAAGGCTGGAAGAGGATAATCTGAAAAAGGTAATTTACACTGTTCACTGATCTTGTCACATATCGGGAGCTCATCACTCCTTTCTCTCATTTCCATTTTCTTCAGTTTTTCAGACATAAGGTCACTCATGTTTAACTTTTTTGGCAAAATGTATGGGCATAGAACAAAATGCATTTACTTCAAATCAAGAGATAGATATTTATAGAAATGTTGGCCCATTACCCTCCTCATACAAGGTAACAATATGAGGGTCATTAGTTAAGTGTCCGAATCGGGTAGAAGGAGTAAAGCTAGAGCCATGATTTTTTCACTCCACATAAAGCATCCCTTTTTGGGACTTCCCAGAGAGTGAGTTTACTACTAAATAGATGAATTTGTGACGGTGTATCACAACGGCTATGATAACAACAATAGAACTTGATCAACAATTTTTTTTATTTGTCCTCAAAGAGAGGCTTTGTTTACATTCAAATGTGTAATATTTTTTCTATCTGGCTTATATTTTTGTATTCTCACGACTGAAAAGAAATTCAAAATTGTATATTCTATCAGCATAAGAAGAAAAAGTGAAAGAAGAAGAGTGAGACGGAGAGAAACACAGAAACAGACAGACAGATGGACAGAGAGATGTTTTGTGTATCTCACATAAATAATAATAAACTTCAAAACATGATTAATTTTATTTTCAATCTATTCCCAGGAAAAAGAAATTGAAGCCCTCTTGAACCCTGGGAAGGTAATGCTTTATGATCAGTATGGTTTATTTGATGTACATATGCTAAGAGTATTAACCTATGTGAAGGGTCTTATTGTTTATGTGTACATTGATGTGACATGCAAAGCCTTAGAATAATTTCCTTCTGTAGCAAAATTATCATTATCATGTTAATACTTGCATGCTTTTGAAAAAGTCACAATCTTATGTTCTTTTTCAGAATGGAGAGCTTCGCCGCACCCTTGGCGACCGTCAGGCAGACTCTGGAGCTGTTGTACATAGTCTGAAGCAAAAGATTCTTAAGTTAGAAATGCAGCTGAGAGATAAGGAGTCTTCATTTTGGTGAGTGATATGGAATGTTATGTTTTGTCTATGTGTATTATTTTAGATATACTAAGGGTCCGTGTAGATTTGTCACAATATGATGAGAACAGTATATTTATTTCCCCTCAGAGTGTAGTTTTTTTTATATCCCCTGTGAGTTTGGTTTTACTTTGTTTAAAATACTGGACAAATAAGTTGTTTTTTTTAATTGTGCTTGCTTCACTGCTGTTGTTCATGCAAACCTTTAGGAGACGAAATATTTAAGCTAATCATTTATTGTTCCAGATATTTAGTAACCGTATTTTGCCTTTTACTTTTAAACTCTTTTTTTATGATTAAAGATTGGATAATCCTAGAATATAGCAGGTTGGTTGGATGTCTTGAAGTAAAGTTGAAAAATGTAAATTGATACAATTAGCATTTGAAGTTTCGTTGATCTGCTGTTTCCTTTATTTTCTGCAAGTTTTTTTGTTTTTTTGTTGGTCCTTTAATGTCTCTTGCTTTCATTTGTTTTGTCTTTTGTTTTATTTTGTTTGTTCTTATATCTAGCAAAATCCAAGCTGACCTGAAAACTACCAAAATAGATGAAATGAGAGTTCAAACGGAAGCGTTGTATGCTGAGGTGCTAAGACTTCAAATGGCTAAAGAAAGTGGCATACAAAAAGTCAAGTAAGCAAAATTAAACGGATTTTTTTCTGTTTAAGAAATAGACTGCTAGTGGTGCGTAGATTGTCAGATCAGAGGAGGTTGACATTATATAGGTATCCTGTTGCCTACAGGTAGTAACTAGTAGCCTTCCCATTGATAGAGGTTAGAAAAGAGGGATGGGGCGGGGGGGGGGGGGCTGGTTTAAGGCTGATCTCTGTTACTTCTTTCACACAGTTCTATGAACTTTTTTTCATTAGAAAATTACCATTATTTTAGCCAGGTTTGTCTAAACGATTTTCATCCTTTGTTTAGAAATATGTGCAACGTAAAGGTAATAAAAGAGTGAAAATATATGTCAATGATATAAACATTTGCTTCTACATTTATAGGGCTAGTGTAAATAATAATCACAGCACAATTATTTTAAAGAAGATGCAGAACAGTAAAGAAAAGAGAAGATTCAATTACAAACTTCTAATTTCTTACCCAATTATTAGGTTTTAGTAACCTGCCAAAGACTTTGCAAGTATATTGAAATTAGTTTTATTTCAATGTTTCAAAGGCTTCTTTTGACATCTAATGCTGCTGTGTATTTCAGGTCAGGTAGTGAAGGCACTGCCAAGGTGAAGGCTTTGAGCGAAACTGTCATTCGTTTGAGTCGTACCAAATGAGCAGTTGCAGGCAGAAAATAAGGCATTAAAGGATGATCTTCATAAGGCCTAGAAGATTCAGATGCCAAGCTTGACGTGAAAAGTAACCAAAAAAATTATTTATATGAAAACTAGAATGTGTGTTTGTTTGCATCTGTCTAACTCAGATTTTTTAAAACGTTAAAATAGAAACAAAAAGCATGATTGCAGTTTCTCTCCTTAAGTGTGAGAATTGTCATTCTAAGATGAAAATGTTTGAAATTCACTGCTTTTACTATCTTTTGATGCTATATGCTTATACATATGATGCCAATTCTATAATAGATTGAAAACTGTTTGTGTCAATTTCTGAGTTTGGTGGATTTGGTAACCTACTTTTTAAAAAAATAATTATTTTAGACATTCATCCATCATGAAAGTTGTGCTGCATTCTGTTAATGATGATCACTTTATAGAATGTAAAGTGTTAGAAAGTAGATGAAAGCAATAAATGGTTTTGTGCTTCTTCAGTAATAAACTTCCAAGGTGTCAGGCTTTTTTTTAATTTTGTATTGTTTCCTTGCAGTCGTTACTGTCACTGTTTAGCACATTCTGTTGCAATTAATTTTTACATTTCTTTTTCTGCCTACAGGGGACCATGCAGATATGAACCGGAAAGAGCTCTTGTTGACTATTGGAAGTTTGGAAAGGGTAAATTTGACATTACTATTTGAAGAAAATGTCAAATGCTATACATGTCTGTACAAGTGTATGTTCCATTTTGAATAGGTGTTTTTCATGTCATTACATCATGATAAATTCTCCAAATCTTTTCTTTCCCTTCATTTTGAACAGAAATTGGACAGAAATGAATCAAGAATGGATGGAGACACAATGTCTTTGCTATCTCAAGACAGTTCAAAGACGACCACAAGGTTTATTATCTTATCATTGGAATTAGTTTATTTCACTTCATTACCATTTACTGCGCATGGCATCTCAGTTCCCATTAGAATCAGAGCACTTAGTTTCATTCAACAGCAACCACTGCTGTAAAAGTTATGAAATCTGGGTCAAAAGGTCAGATCAGTGCAGGTAGTTGAGAATCCCTGGTCCTTGCAAGGAGGACTGTTATTCTCCGAAATTGATGTGATTCATTACTTTTGTCACAAGTGATGAATAATAAAAAAGAAATAGTTGTTAGATCAGTTGGTAGTGAGCTCTCTTCTCATGGCAAAGCGATGAGTGCCGATGGGGAGGTAGCAGGTTAACATTCTTTGCTATTCCATTTGTTGACTTTGTTTTGACAGGGTTTCAATATCATTTCATGTCATTTTCATCACTTTGGATATTCCTTTGCTGTTTGTCTTGACCTTTGTCATAATACCCTGATCACTGTCAAGTAGGAGTCTAATCCTTCAAATAGAAATATTGTCTGTTCCAGTTTTCCATTTTCTTTTACATTGGAAAGTTTATGAGTCAATTATTGACTTTCATAAGTGCATATGTGAAATCATTATGTAATATAATATTGAATGTTTCGAAACAGTTGATGTAAAAATCTTTCATCAGATGCAAATGTGTTTTCGTTATAAATTGAAGTTTTGTTGTTGATGCCAGTTTTTGAGCGCCCTGTGATGGTCATTGTCATAACTGTTTTATTCAGTCCATGTGTTTCAAAAGCTAGTGTATGTTATTGTGAACAAACCAGTTTTAAAGGTGTTGAAAATGGTGAAGTGAAATTTTAAGAAAATATATACTGATAAGGCAAACCTCTCACTGACGCCATTGGCATGCAGGCTCAAGGCCATTTCCTCTAGTTTTTCTGTTTTCCTTTCATGTTTTATCTTTAGCTTTTACTCTCTCCTATTGTTTGTCAACCATTTTGAATTTCGTGTTTACTTCATTACCAAGAAGATATGCATTCAACTTACGATCAACACTTCAACATTATTTCATTTAATGGTCATCATAGTTAGGTCTTAAACATCTATTAAACTTTTCAAAATTGGTTCATTCAACATAATTTAGATATTTCTCAAAAACAGTCATTTTGACTTTCTTTGGGTTTCTTTTTTACAATTAATAGTATTAGTAGTACTGGTAGTATAATAATTAGATGTAGCCATCAACAACAAAAAATATAGGATGGTGTGTTTTGGATGGTTTTAGGGGTTGGGTTCAGGGGGGAGGGGGTATTTTTTGGGGAGGTTGTTGCTTTTTAAAAAAAACTTAGTGTCTATCAGTTTCTTTATATATTTTCAGGCAAAATTGAGCTGCAAGGAAGTCTTGAAGATCGACTGCACCTGTTGGACGTCAGAGAAACTGAATTGATGGATGAGGTGGAAAGACTGAAAAGTAACTTGAGGAAATATAGAGATGATAAACGAAGAGATGAGTAAGTGTTCTTAGACTTTTCTTTGTCTCCTTATTGCATCATCACAGCCGTGGGGGATTTTTTCAAATACGTCTTGTAAGAATTGGCTGTGAAACAAAACTGAACCATTTGATATTGAAAATTGCTTTGTTTTTGTTTTCTTTCTTTAACATCTATGAAAATCAAAATAGATTCAACTTGAAAGGCTTACTGATTAGTCTCAATATTTTGTGTTCATTATGTACTTAAGTTTGTTATTTTTCCTTGCTCATGTGTCATGTTTTGACCTCCTCAGTGCTTCTCTTCCTCCCACTCCTAGAAAGAGACAAAGGTAATTCATCTTCATTATTATTTGTGAAACATTGTATGCACATAATATTTTTGAATACAAGATTTTATAAAGGAATAAAGGAGCAATGGTTTAATACTCTGATGAATGTTCATCTTTTAGAACTGTCACACAGCCAAGTATTGTATATAATCTATGAAATGAAACATGCTGAATACGAATTACAGACAGAGAGACAGACAGAGATTTAAGAAGCCATAGTTCCAAATCCCGTTTTTTCTGCTTTGTTTTGCAGTAAAATGACAGATGACCACAGTGGCAGCCGTCCTCAAAGCGGACGTCGGTCATCACGGATGGATGAAGGTTCCAGACCGTCAAGTAATCGGTCTAGAGATGGCCACATTGAGAATTTCAGACAGAAGCATGCAGCCACAAGCATTCAAAGACAATGGCGAGACAGCGCAGGCAAAGACAAGACATTGATGAGGTGAGTTTACATACGATACTGCATGGATGTTTAGCAAACATTAAAATGGAATGCCTTGTATTTATGTTTTGAATAGGTTGGGGTTATTTATTATTATTATTTATTATTATTATTATTATTATTATTATTATTATTAAATAAATGCTCATTTTTTAAAGTGCGTAATTGATTAATTGGCTTTTTAGAGTTGTTTTTATTTATATCTGTTATAATTAAGAAAGAAAAAGAAAGATAAACTTTTCTTATTCATCAATAATCAGAAAAGGACAATTTGTAACAAATTCTTTACATTTGAAGCCTCATTTTGTTTCTTCAGATTACTGTTTGATAAGGAACTTTTTGTCACAACTCAGGATTTAAAAAAAGAAAACATTTGAAAACTAATGAAGAAAAAAGTAAAGAAAACAACCTATATTTGTTCATCTTACACCTCCATGTATTCTCTTACCAAATTCAACTGTCTATCTAAATATGCCAGAGGAAAGCATGAATGTCCCAGTTAGAAAGAAGGAAATGTCGAAATGTCTGCCAAAGACTATCTTTGCTTCAAATGGAAAATATTGACTATAACACTTTAAAATTGTCACTGCTTCTCCGTATTTTGTTCAGAAAAACTTAGCTGCCAATAAAATTCAGGAGCATGGAAGAACAAGAGAGCAAATAGACACGTAAATGTTTTGTTTAATGCGCCAACCACTAATGTTTGGATATTATTTTGGGTGGCCAGCCTTTATAACAATGCTTCTATTTACGTACATCAAACGGATGCTTTTGAAGTTCTTTTCCCCACTGCATTGCATATTTTAACGCTTTCATTGCACACCTACATCTGAGGGAGTTTGAAGGGAGGGGATGTTGCAGGGCGGTGTCTTTGTTTTGTTTTTGGGTTTTTTTTTTAGCTATGCAAAGTATTGTTGTCCCTGTGCTTTATCCGTCTCATTTTCTTGTATTTTATGAATGATTATAAGACTTAATTGGCTGTGAGCTTTAAAGGTGAACTGAGGATGATCGAAGTGATTGGTTGTGAGATGCAAAGACAAGCTAAAAAAATTAATGCATTTATTGATTTTTTATCTATGGTGTTAAATTTTAAAAATTAAAATGCATTTATGATTTTCTATTTATCGTCTGGTGTTATGAAATGAATAGCTAATTCTCAAATGGATTTTCTATTAAAATGCTATGTGGAACCGTGATTAATTTTGTTTATATATGGATGTCTATGGACAGTAATTTATGTTTTATAGGATATTATTTTCGGGGTTTTTCAATTGTTTTAGCCCTATATTTTGATTCTTGTCACCCAATACAAATTTAATAACTTTTTGTGCCATTTCACATAAGAAAAAGATAAAACGTTTGTTTGAGACCACTCATTTGCACTCTGTCTTACCTTTTTGAAATTCTAATCAGCTCAGAAAGAAAAAAAAATTCAATTGGAAAGACAGTCAAGAAGATTAATGGGCAAAGCAGTAACTTAATCTTATTAACTGAAGTCCATGACTGTGAAACAAACCAATAACCAGCCTTGAGGGGACCGGTGGTCCAGAGGCAAGGTGTCAACCTTTCAATCGAAAGGCCATGGGTTTAATCCCATGAAGTTGAAAGCTCAACTTTTTACAAGTAAAACCCACCCCTGGTTGGAGGTAAGTGGATCGACACCTAGTCTCATTGGAGATGGATGATAAAAAGGAGATCCTTTGTGCAGATCACATCCTCTGTGCAGGTTAAAGATCCCTTGGCTGTTTACAGGGCAGTTTGGGCAAAATTTAAGAATCCTACCAAAAAATCATGAGATCACCTTAGTTGTATAGATGTGGGTAAAATTAAAATCAAAATCAGCCTTGAATGTGGGAATAGCAACAGCTTATGATTCTAATTGTTCTGCCTTGATTGATTTTGGGTTTGTGTTCATGGTTCTAATGCTTTGTTTGTCAAGTTTTTAACTTGTTTTGCTGTTATGGTTGTTGATTTATAAACCGTTGTTGATGTTGTTCCTGTCTTCAGTGGAGTAGGTATTCCTTTATATAGACATATACATACTTTCTGTCAACATTATTACTTCCTGCTGATGTGCAAGTATAGAATATCTCTAATGTAGGGAGATCTATCAAGTATTTCAAAGTTAATCTTGTTGGTATCTAAAAAAACAAAAGAATTACCTATATTTGAATAAGAAAGATATAGGAGTTTGTTTGGTATAGAATTGGGGAATGAAATTATAGATTATGAAGCATTTTGTTAAATTTTATCCATTTGTTCTTTAATTCTTGAGGGTTGAAGCAGATATTACCTGCATATTTATCTAAGGAAATCAACCATTAAATGGACATGCAGATGTTAAATGTGAAAATTAAACATGCTGAAAAATGTTCACGTCCTTATCAAAATTGACCACCTGATTATTTTAGAATATTGGAGATTTATTAAAGAAACATACAATGGATATAAAACCCATTTCATCAGATCTAATCATAGCTTATATGGTTGAATTTGTATTGATAGAGATATAGTATGGTTTGATTTCAAGTTTGAAACGTTCAAGCAATTTCAAAACAGTTACTTCTTAGCCATACCTTATGCTTTGATTTTTAGTTTGATTCTAACAGTAATGTCAGCGTTTCTTTTCTGGGCTTTGTTTTTTCTTCAAGCTTTATTTGTCAAAAGTTCACTTAATACACTTAGTTATCAGATTCTGTAATAAGGCTACGAGCGCAGATGATTTTCATTTAATCAGAAACTGTTAATCTTGTTTTGATTTTAATTGATGGATGCATTTAGTTCTATTTTGAAGTCTTCAGTGCTATTAATGAATTTTAGTTTCTGATGGCCGTTTGTTCCACAATCTTACTGAACTAGAGTTGAATTAGTGCAGGTGACAATCAAGTTTGAGTATACTTTACATTCAAATGTTTTCACCATATCGTTTATTGTAAATAAGATTGCAAGTTACATGTATTTATCATATTTAATCTCTGGTTAGAATGTTTAAAATTCTTTTCCTACTGTCATCAGACTGAGCTTAATGAACAGTTATCTGGAACAAAGATGAAATGTAGCAAATTTTAAATTAAACCGTATATAGGATTGAATATAGTAAAACATAAATTAATGCAATTAGTTTTAGCCTTCTTTAAGCTCCAAAAATTTTGTTATGAAGCATTTCTATATCATTTAACTCTTTTTGTAAACACAAACAATGGAAAGGAAAATAAATAAATACCCTCATAATTAATTGGCTCAATATAGCCTTGTGCAAAAAATGTGCATCTATCTGAGTGTGTGTGAATGTGTGTGTGTGTGTGTGTGCATATGTGGGGGAAATGTATGTATGTTATTTACATGTGTATCACCACAAAAGAGATACACAATGCTCCAATTAAAGGAATTAAATGGGTAATTTGGTCAGTTGTATAGCATAAATGTGAAAAAAACTATAAAAACTTCCCAAAGCTTCCATTCTCAAAGATCTTGACTACAAATGATTATGTTTTGATTTGAGCTTTCTGGTTAATTGATTTCTTAGATTTTTTAGGCTACAAGGAAAACACTTCAAGATGCCTTTATATTGTGTTATTATCTCAATAATGCATGTCTGACTTCGACATTTATGTTATACAACTGACGATTTATAGTTTAATTTTCCAAGTTTGAGGTGGATTGTTTTTCAAATGGCAGCCTCATTCTGATTGAAGGGGCTGAAATCAGGTACAGCTTGTGAATGTGTTGATACACCTGGACAGTCTCAGCAATCTACATGGCACCATCAGTTATTCATGATCAATAGCGAGCAAAGGTGTGTAAACTCCACTAAAGAAACAACAAGAACATCAGGCATGACCCTTGGTCACACCACAAACACATAAAGACCACAGTAAAAATGACACATAGAGTTGAAGTAAGAGGGGAAAGGAGGAAAGGGAGGATAAAGAAGACAATTACAATTCAGGGAAAGAAGAGAAGTGTAAATGAAGAGATGTATGAGAAACAATCTGTAAAAGCTCTTTGTTGTGCAACATCATTTATTCAGGAGGAAATGAAAAGCCATCTTTTCATCCATTTCCCAATGATAATGTCTGGCTTTTCTGCGTGGTTCTTATTTTGAGGTTTGTTTTCATCACTTTTGCTTTGCTTTTTGCGCACTGTGATATTTTTTGCATGATATGATTTTGAAAGTTTTTTTTATTTGTAATCCATGTTTTGAGATGTAATATTTTCTCCCTATATTTTGTATCAGGTTGAAGAGTTCAGACAGAACCACGCAGCTCGAAAAATTCAGCATGAATGGTTAGGTTACAAAAATCGACAATATGATGCAGATATGGATGATGTAAGTTTGGAAATGAAAACTTGTTGATAACTGATTACTGTTTGGCCTTAAATAGAATAGATTTTTTTGCACTATTCTTTTTTCATCTTTTTATCAACGACTTAAAGTAAGGCTTGATGAGTCATCACAAATGTTTTAACCATCAGCTGCTTTGACTAATCACAAGGTCAATGCTGCCTTGTCCTGCCTCCATTCTATTATCTGCTGATCCTGACTGATAGGGGCCCTAACAAGAGATATATGTTATTAGAATGGAGACTTATAACCCCCTCTTACTCTTACATATGGCAAGAATACCTATAAAAGGTGCAAATAACTGAGATAGAACACAATAGCACCAAGCTCAAAGTACGTCAACAGACTATATTGAATGATTTATTTTCTCCTTTATATCATCAGGCGGCATTCACCATCCAGTCAACTCTTAAGGGACATCATGCCAGGAAAGAGTACATGAAATCATGGCACCCTAGTGACCATGATTCAAGCTTTAGTGAGACAGATGACGGTGTCTTCCTCATTCAGTCAAGTCTAAGGGGTCACCACGTCAGAAAACAGCAGCTACGCAATATGAGAAATCAGTATGTTATGTGCAGGTTTATTTTCACTATTGTTCTTGGGGGTGGGGGGAGGGGGGTTCTTTTTTTAATTTTAGTGTTATGTTTTCAGGTGTTTTTGATTGTGACATTTTAACATAGCTATTGGACAGGTTATGTGTACTTCATTTGTCTTACTATAGCCCTGTGTTTCAAAGGTAATGTTTTTATCACAGCATCTAAAAACCTCACCCAAAGTCCCATTCCTCTAAAGTGAAGTAAACAAATAAAGAAATAAGTAAATAAATGAACACTTCTTTCCTGTATTTCATCTTTTTAATTGTTCCTACTCTCAAATTGTAAAGATAGCAAAAATGGAAAAGGAAAATAAAGCTGGCTGTGCTAAGAAGGAAATCCTGGTATATAAATAGATTGGTTTCTTAAAGGGATTTTTATTTTGTTCACTTTTATCCATTCATAGGCTATTTATGCAAAAACGAAATTGTGTTGAGATATTTTTATAGTGTCTTCACAATGAGAGATGCAAGTAAATCTTTTCATACCAAACATGCTAAGTTTCTCTGACTGGATTTAATCCTGATCTCAGTAAAAGAGATGTGATTTATATGATAACTAGATGAAACAGGACTTTATGGCTATTTTTATTACAATATCATCATATGGTCTGTTTCAGGTATACAGATGATGATGATGATAGTGTGTTGAGTTCCTCCTATGGAAAAAGAAGTGGTTCTGTGCACAGGCCATCCTACGACCACAGACCTCCCTACGATCACCGCCTCCTCCCTACGATCACCGTCCATCTTCCAGCGGTTTCCGGCCTTCTTCAGGAGGTAGACCTGGAACAGGAAGTCGACCTTCAACTGGTCAGAGATCATTGTCTGGACAACGCCCTTCATCTGCTTCTTATTCTAAGGTTGGCGATTGATTATAGTGTTCTTAGTTGTGCTTTTTTCTTCTTCATGAAATCTTCCAACAATACTTTATTAATTTTAATTCATCCTCGTAATAAAGTAATGTAACATTTTCTTACTTGATATCAAACATGATTAAATCAATTATGAGTTACTAGGTAGTTGACATCTTGTGCTTTTGTTTGTTTCTTTCTTTCAATCAGTTTCAAGAAGATGAAAAAAAGATGTTTGTTATAATACTATGTATCAAATAGGTTTCTTGCTTGACATGATATTTAACATTTCTTAGCTTTTTTTTTAGTTTTACTTTGTTTCATTTTCATTGTTATCACTGTTGCCAATAGGTTGAAAGAATTAGTCAATAATAGATTTATAAATGTCTAGGACAGTGCTCATCACAATTGAATTATTCATATACTGTAAAACAATGTATGTGCCATATTGACTGTTTTCTTTCCTCATGAGATGAGAGAGGAGGAAGTTTAAATCTACCTTTAGATACCATTTCTTTTTAAACGCCTATAAATAATTTTATCTTAGATTTTACATGATGGTTAATTAAGTATGTTATTTTTACCACATCCTTAATCAACATCCATTTATTTTGTTTAAGATTTTTACTTTGCATCTTCACTGATAATAATATAAACATATATTTTAAACATATACGAGTTTGTACATGAAATGATTATTGTTATTTACAGAGAGGATCCACAAGTCACACTTTTAAAGCCAGATACGACGTGCCTAGCCCCAGCCAGATGGACGACGATGATGATGATATCATGTTTTAATGCAACCTGGGTATTAAATCAGCAAGCCTTAACCTTTAACCTTATATCTTAAAATATTGATGTTAACAGACCTGCCTACCAAACTAAATCATCCTCAATGATTCCCTAATGGTTTTTTTAAAAGAATCACATGCCTTCTAATAGACATTTTTGATATTTATGGAAATACCATACTTACATCCCTCACCAAAACTAGTATTAACCTTTTAGATAAATTGTATATGGAATACCAGTTTGATTTTTATAGCATTATGTACGTATATGATTTTATAGCATTATGTACTATATGATTTTATAGCATTATGTACGTATATAATTTTATAGCATTATGTACGTATATGATTTTATAGCATTTTCTTATATGATTTTATAGCATTTTTTCTTATATGATTTTATAGCATTATGTACGTATATGATTTGATAGCATGTACGAAAATGATTTTATAGCATTATGTACATACATGATTTTATAGCATTATATGCAAGTATATGATTTTATAGCATTATGTACGTATATGATTTTATAGCATAATGTACATATATGATTTTATAGCATTATGTACGTATATGATTTTATAGCATTATGTACGTATATGATTTTATAGCATTATGTACATATATCTATTAGAGTTGCTTGATCAAAAAGCATTGTGTCGATCTCTTTTATAAAAAACAAACAAACATAATCTTTCTCCAACTTTGATATTCGTGTTCGATTATTAAAGAATTAATTACATTTGTTAAGCTGCTTTTTTTTCCACTCATCAAATTTTGGAAATATCTAATGCAATTAATGTAAACTAGATTATATTACTTTGCAGTAAAATGCTGCTTGATTCTGGAAATGCAAAGAGTGTTAATTCATGTAATAATGTGCTGTCTCCCTAATGGTTAAATCACCTTAGAGGTTGCTGACGGAAAAATTTTCTTCATATTGGCAAATGATTTAACAGTTTTGGCATAGCCAGGTACATTCAAATTGGGTTTTTCATGTTCCTTATTTGTCTGGGTGGCAGGTCTGTATCCATGAACCAAATTTCCTCAAAATGCCTTTCATGTCTTTATATATTTCTGTAGTCATTGTGTATCTTATGTATATCCCAAAGCCCACTGAATGTTAAATGCTTTGTAAAAGTCTTTCTTCTGTTTCGCTTGAAAGTGTTTGCCTTTTATTTTAAATGGAACCTGTCAGTATACGGTTTCATTTATATGAAACAAGTGTGTAAATGTTTATGAATTTATATTTTTTTATACAATTTATATCAATACATAGATATGTTATACACACAGGGTTTCACAAGACAATTAAAGGACATGCTTTTTGTGTGTGTGTTTGTGTATGAGATAAAAAGCTTATTATTATGTTAACTTATTATTTGTATCTCATAGGTATGTCACCACTTGTTAATTGTTCTCTTGATACAGAGTATTTGTTGATGGCATTTTGAAAAAAAGGAAAGAAACTTGTACATTGCTTGAAGTCAACTTTGAAAAGTTGAATATAAGGCAAATGAGAATTGAGAAAAATGAACAACCATTAGAAAAGATGACTTTAAGGAAAAACAACAGCAAGTAGGTTCCAGGCTGAACTAATTACTGTGCAGCATATTTTCAATTCCATTCACCAAACTGCTGTTCCATCAAACTTACAATCATGCAAGACAGTCAATGTTTGGTACTTACATATAATTGTAATTTAAGCAATTCTCTACCTTCTTCTTAGCAGGACCTTTGATTTATGTAACTTAATATCCATTGGGGATCAGTTGAACTGTGATACTTTTATTAGCTATGTAAGCTGAGAACAATTTTGAATATGTTTCCTCTTGATGATGACAGTATATCTGTATTGTACTACCGTTACTGGTTGCTCAATTAATTTTTTCTTCTCTTTTTTCTCTTTAATTTTGTATGGTGTTGTATGATCTTCTTTACTTTTCTTCTTTTTATTGTTGTTTTTCCACAAATATTTTTCATATGTTTTTACTGAAATGAGGGATACGGGTTCAAAGCCCTTTTGCATAATAGGTATTAAGGATAGAAATCTTCAAAATCATCTCTTTAAGAGATTTGGCACTAAATGGGTGTGGTTTTGTGTTTTTACTTTTCTCCCTCAAAACTCTTTTATAATACTGCTGTTCCATTGTTGTATTCTATCGTACACAGAAGATCTTATGATGCACTGTACCATGTTTATTCTAGTTTAATCAATTTCTTTATATTGTTATTATATTGACATAATTATGTGTTTAATGTAAATAACACAGTGTCTTTTAAATTATTTAATACTCTTGTATTTATATAGATGAAAATGAAATTACTGTTATGTTTCTGTTCCTAAATTCGAGTTTCATTGGTGATGATGATGATTTTTTTCTTTCTTTTTTTTCTGTTTGAGAAGCAGGGGATTTTTAAAGTAAGTATTTTTTGTGTTTGCTACATTGGTTTAATTTGGGTGTGATGAATTCCTGACTTCATGTTTTTAGTTGATCCTATGCAAAACGAGATGTAATTTTTATTGGCAAATGATATGTATATCTTTACACAAGGTAATCTATATTATATTATTCGAGAGAAAAAAATGCTTTTCGAAAATCATTTTCTCTTTTCAACACATCTTACTGAAGGAGATTTCTTATTGTTATGGTGAAGGTGCTTGCTAATGATTTTAAATTAGGTTGATCCTTTTATTTAATTTTTTTAAATATTTTAATCATATTCATCAAATATCAATTACTTATAACGGCTTTAGTTTTAGCTTTTTCAATATTTACAATAATTTATGACCAGTGAAATGAGTTGTATTTTTTAAATGTAACTTACATTCATTATAAAAACGGTATTAATTCATTGCTGATGCAAAAGTTGGCAATATGTGCTTGAATTCTGCCTAAGTGCGGTACGTAGAGTGTTTCAATCTCAGAAGAATGGAGTTTGATTCCCAGTCCAGGCAGACTTTTTATGCCCCCTCCCGCCCTGTCAACCCATCAGTAAATGCTTAACTAGGTCTGTTCCAAAACTCTGGTGAAATCTTTAGAATGGGAATGGATTTTTTATATAAAAAGCATTGGCCAAAACTACTGTATCACATTATACCAAATGTGCAGCATACGATCAAATCTGGTATTCATGCAGAGTTTGAAATTTTGTAAACAGCTAGACTAGTAGGACATTTTTCACTGAAGAATCTTTTGTACGAAATCAAAATATTACAAAATTTATCAATAGTTGTTTTTAACTAAATACTTTTCAATTTACCTAGATACACATCTTGTGTTCATCTTTTTGATTTTAAGATTTTACAAAATTCAACATGGCCGCCGTTACAATGGCAAGTGAATAATTTTCCAAAAATTTTTCATTTACATAGTAACTTAGGACGTCGGAAAAAATTAGCTAAAAATGCATTAGGGGAAAAAAAGTGAAAATTCAGTAGGACTAGGTCTTTCAGATATCTGGGAATGGATAGCATTCACTACATTATTCGGGACAAATCTGGACTTTGCTTCTAGGACACACTGAAGAATTAGTTTGTACTTTTCAATTTACCTAGATATCTTGTGTTCTACTGATTTTAAGTCATAATTTGTATCTTTGATATCTAGTATTCATCTTCGGGCGTCAAGCCATAATTTGTATCTTTGATATCTAGTATTCATCTTAGGGCGTCAAGCCATAATTTGTATCTTTGATATCTAGTATTCATCTTCGGGCGTCAAGCCATAATTTATAACTTTGATGACATTAAAAACTCAGAAAGAAACTTGGCTGTGTAAGTCAAGGTGTGAATATCGTTGCCAACTCACTTCAATCGGTCAACAAGTTCCAAGTCATTATTGAGATAATTAACCGTTGCTGTAGCCGTGACCATGATTTTATTCACAAGTAGCACTTCTTATGGTGACTGGATCTCAAAACACAATTTATCTGTGATGATGTAAATAAATGTTTCCAATTTTAACAATACCTTGTGTGCGATGCTGTTACTTTTATTCTATACGACATTGTATTTACGTGGACATATTGTGTTTGTTTTTGTTTTGGGTTAAAGGGAGGAAGGGATTTGATTGTTCTTTTTAGTGTGTTTTTGTTCATACTATATATATGGTTATTATGGATGTGTGAATGTATGTATGTATACATACACACATGTATGTATCATATGTATGTATTTATATGTGTATGTATGTATGTATGTCCATGGATGAATGGATGTATGTATGCATTTATGTACATTTATATGTATGGTAAGTATATTTGTCTGTACCTGTGTATATATATCTGAGTATATGTTTGTACATTTGTACATGTTAGTGGAAGTTGCTGGTAGGTCATTTTTTTCTGTCGTTCTTTCACATTTAGTTTTCGTCTTTCATTTTTGTCTCATAATGTACCCCCCGTGAACATGTACAAAAGGTTGAAAGGATAAATTCAAATTGAAACAAAGATAAATTCTTGAATGGATGGATACAGTTATTTATTTACTTGATTCATTTTTTATTGATGAGTCAGAAGATGAAAGACGTAAGACATCACATAAAAGCAAACCATGATTTACTGTCTCAAGAGTTCAAAGGCCTGTAAATGAGAACTCAAGGTAAAGATGAAGTTTAACATTGATAAATCTTTTCTTTCAAGCTTATTCTTGTAAATTGTGATTTCCTTCTTGTGGGGGGAGAGGGAAGTGATGGGAGGGGCAAAAGAGGTTCTCAATGTAGTCAAAACATTCGGGGGCAAAAAAAAACAAAACAAACATAATCGCATTTTCCTATGGCCAATTCAATATTTATAGTATCGCATGTTTCCTAACGGCTGAACAGGAATGTTAAAAGGAAAAATATTGATACCTCTGTCATAGAATATTTATCCCACCACCACAAGAGAATTAATTAAGTGTGGTGATGATATTATTCATCTTCATCACTGTCTACTCGATCTCGATATGTTCCAAAAGACTGTGAGTGTGATGCAAACTTGAGCAAATCTTGATTGTTTTTTTGGACCACGTGGCCCATTTTTTGTTGCCCAAATCCTTTAATGCTGAAGGAGGTACCAAAATTGCTGCCAAAGATTTGACCATCTGCGAGAACTCCTGGCTTTTTCACAGATAAATCTTTGGTTGACGAAAGGGGATTTGTTCTTTCTACTGTACTCAACATCCCCTTACCACCGAATACGGGGGTTTTCATTTGGCTTGGCATTGCCAAAATAGAATGGACATTTTGAGCAACACCATCCGTTGATACTGCTGGAGACATTGGTGTCAGTTTTATTGTTTCTACAGCTGCACTCAGTGATGACTTTTGGAGGAATAACTTGGTTCCTTCTCTTCACCATCTCTGACATTTGTTAACACGGTTCCACTATCCTCTTTAATGTTTCTGATACTCGTTGCTAAGGTTTCCTTTTCTCTTGACCATCTCTGACATTCGTTACAAAAGTTCCCTTCTCCTCTTTAATGTCTCTGACTTTTGTTGTAATAGTTCCTTTTCCTCTTGGCTTTCTCTGGCTTTGGTTACAACGGTTCTGTTCTCTTCAATGTCTCTGACTTTTGTTGTAATAGTTCCCTTCTTCTGTTCGCTATCTCTGACATTCGTTACAGCGATTCTGTTCTCTTCAATGTCTCTGACTCTCGTTGTTACAGTTTCCTTTTTCTCTTCATTATCTCTGATATTTGCTACAATGGTTCCCTTCTCCTCTTCAATCTCTCTGATATTCATTGTAACAGTTCCCCTTTTCTCTTCATTATCTCTGACATTCGTTAGGCGGCTACTTTTCTCTTTTCAATGCTTCTGACATTTGTTACAACGGTTCCCTTCTTCTCTTCAGTGTCTCTGACACTCACCACAACAGTTCCATTTTCTTTGACACCACTGACATTCATAAATGATATTCCCTTCTCTTCACTGTCTATGATATTCGTGACTGAGGTTTCCTTCTTTTCTTCCGTACATCTGACACCTGATACAGGGGTTCCCATTCCCTCTCCATTGTCATTCATGACAACAGCTCCCTCCTTCTCTCCAGTATGTCTACCACTTGATAGAACCGTTCCTTTTATCTTTTCACTCTTTCTGCCACTCGATAAAACGGCTCCCTTCTTTCTTCCAGTATTGCTGACAATTTGTTCAACGATTCTTTTTTTCTCTTCAAGGTTTCTAATACTCGTTAGAATTGTTCCTTTTGTCTTTCTAGTATCTCTGCTACTCGTTTCAACGGTTTCCTTTTTCTCATCAGTATTTATAAGATTTGTCAAAATGGCTATCTTCTTATCACCAGCGTTTCTGACACTCGTTAGAACGGTTTTGGTCCTTTCTCCATGGTGTCCGACATTCGTCAAAACGGTTCTCTTCTTCTTTCGAGTGCATATGACATCCGTTACAACACTTTCCTTTTTTTCGCCAGTGTTTCCGACGCTCGTTATAGCTGTTCCCTTGTTTTCTCCCGCCGTTTCGACGCTTGTTGTAACATTTCCATTATTTACTCTCCCAGTTCCGACAATTGCTAAAACTGTTGCCTTATTTGCTCCAATGTTTCCGCCACTTGTTGCAGTGGTTTCTTATTTTCTCCGATGTCTCTGACATTCGTTAGACCGGTTCCCTTATTCTCTTCAATTTTTCTACCGGGTACAATGACTCCCTTCTTTCCTTCTGTGTTTTTGATGTTTGCTACAGCTCTTTCCTTCTTCTCTGCATAGTTTCTGACATTCGTTATAATGGTTCCATTCTTGTCTTCTGTGTTTTTGATGTTTGCTGCAGCTCTTTCCTTCTTCTCTGCATAGTTTCTGACATTCGTTATAATGGTTCCATTCTTGTCTTCTGTGTTTTTGATGTTTGCTACGGCTCTTTCCTTCTTCTCTTTAGTATTTCTAACATTCGTTAAAATGGTTGCATTATTTCCTTCTATATATCCAATGTTCATTACGAGCGTTTCTTGCTTTTGTTCATTGTTTCCGATTTTCATTTCAAAAAGTTCCTTTATTTTCTTCTGTGTTTCTGATGTCTGTTATAACAGATCCCTCCTTGTCTTCTGTGTTTCTGATGTCTGTTATAACAGATCCCTCCTTGTCTTGTGTGTTTCTAATGTCTGTTATAACAGATCCATCCTTGTCTTGTGTGTTTCTAATGTCTGTTATAACAGATCCATCCTTGTCTTGTGTGTTTCTAATGTCTGTTATAACAGATCCATCCTTGTCTTGTGTGTTTCTAATGTCTGTTATAACAGATCCCTCCTTGTCTTCTGTGTTTCTGATGTCTGTTATAACAGATCCATCCTTGTCTTCTGTGTTTCTGATGTCTGTTATAACAGATCCATCCTTGTCTTCTGTGTTTCTGATGTCTGTTATAACAGATCCCTCCTTGTCTTCTGTGTTTCTAATGTCTGTTATAACGGATCCATCCTTGTCTTGTGTGTTTCTGATGTCTGTTATAACGGATCCATCCTTGTCTTCTGTGTTTCTGATGTCTGTTATAACGGATCCCTCCTTGTCTCCTGTGTTTCTGATGTCTGTTATAACGGTTCTCTCCTTGTATTCTGTGTTTCTGATGTCTGTTATAACGGATCCCTCCTTGTCTTCTGTGTTTCTGATGTCTGTTATAACGGATCCCTCCTTGGCTTCTGTGTTTCTGATGTTTGTTATAACGGATCCCCTCTTTTCTTCTGTGTTTCTGATGTCTGTTATAACGGTTCCCTCCTTGTATTCTGTGTTTCTGATGTCTGTTATAACGGATCCCTCTTTTTCTTCTGTGTTTCTGATGTCTGTTAGAACGGATCCCCTCTTTTCTTCTGCGTTTCTAATGTTTGGTATAACGGATCCCTCTTTTTCTTCTGTGTTTCTTATATCTGTCGCGACGATTTCCGTCTTTTCTTCAGTGTTTCCAATATTTGTTATAGCGGTTCCCATCCTTTCTTCAGTGTTTCCAATATGCGTTATGATGGTTTCCAGCTTTTCTTCAGTGTTTCCAATATTCGTTATAGCGGTATCCATCTTTTTCTTTAGTGTTGCCAATATTCGTTATAGCGATTCCCGTCTCTTTATCAATGCTTTTAATATTCGTTAATGCGGTTCCCATCTTTTCTCCAGTGCTTCCAATATTCACTATAACAGCTCCCGTGTTTTCGTTAGTGTTTCCAATATTCGCTATAGCGGTTCGTATCTTGTATTTAGTGTTTCCAATATTCGCTATAGCAGGTCCCGTGTTTTCTTTAGTGTTTCCAATATTCACTATAGCAGCTCCTGTGTTTTCTTTAATGTTTCCAATATTCGCTATAGCGGTTCGCATCTTGTCTTCAGTGTTTCCAATATTCGCTATAGCAGGTCCCGTGTTTTCTTTAGTGTTTCCAATATTCACTATAGCAGCTCCTGTGTTTTCTTTAATGTTTCCAATATTCGCTATAGCGGTTCGCATCTTGTCTTCAGTGTTTCCAATATTTATCATTGCGGTTCCCTCGTTTCCTCCAGTATTTCCGACATTTGTTACAATACTTCCTTCTTCTCTATAATGCCTCTTCTTGCTACAATGGTTACCTTTTTCTCATCAGTATCTGTGTTCGTTAGAATGATTCTATTCTTCTTCAGTATCTCTGCGTGTTAGAATAGTTCCCTTCTTCTCTTTAATATCTCTACGCGTTAGATGGGTTCTCTTTTTTCTCTTCAATATCTCTGGTCATAAGAATAGTTTCCCTTCTCTCTTCAATATTTCTGCCTGTGAAAACTGGTCCTTTCTTCAATTCAGTATCTCTGCTCGTTAACATGGTTCCCCTCTTCTTTTCAATATCTATGCTCGTTGTAATAGTTTCCTTCTTCTCTTCAATCTCTTTGTTCACTAGAATGGTTCCTTTCTTTTTATTGATATATCTGCTTTTTAAAATTGTTCCTTTCTTCTGTTTGATATCATGGACACTCCGTGATGCCGTCCTCTTCTCTCTAGTGTTTCTGGCACTCGTTTGGACGGTTCCCATAATCTCTCCAGTGTCTCTTGCACTCGTTCGGACGGTTCCCCATAATCTCTCCAGTGTTTCTGGCACTCGTTGGGACAGCTCCCATAATCTCTCCAGTGTTTCTGATACTCGTCTGAATCCCATTGCCATCCATGTCTATAGCTAAGGCAGGAGATATAACGATTCTAGAGCGACTTTCATGTTCAGGGGAGATGCATGGCTTCGCCCGCGCTTTTTAAACATCAGCGAATTATTCTCACTTATTAGATTATTTCTTCCCTTTGTTTTAGCTTGTAAGCCCCGTGACCTCTCTGTTCTTACCTCTTGATTTGCTTGAGGGATAAAATCTAATTTTGTATTAGCCTTTTTTTATTTGTTTCCAGCTCCATGCCATACGCCGGGAGGAGATTTGCATTTACAGTCGTTTCTGATTCGTGAGCTATCATTGAACTGTCACCAGACCTAGATATTGGGCCTGTTCTCGTTTTCAAACTAGTTTTATTTTGTCTCCTCAGTTCTTGCTCCACGTACGGTGTCATTGGCATTACATTTGGAGACGTTTGCTGCATATTTCGTGATGTTTCTTCCATCGTTCGCAAGATTTGCTCCACAGTCGGTAATAATTGCTGCTCATTTGAGGATTTAAGTTCCAGCTTTCGGATCTTTTGCACCAGAGTTGTGGATTTATATTGGACCTCTAAAGATTGTATCTTCTCATCAAAGGTCTTTGCCCGAGAGTTACTGACTTTTGTACACCATCTTTTGATATCTGCTTCTCTTTTGATGTCTGCCTCTCTTTTGATGTCTGCCTCTCTTTTGATGTCTGCTTCTCTTTTGAGGGCATGTGGTGAACGTATGGGCTGTGCTGCTCTACACGAGATGATGATTCCTTCATCTGCAAACAATCTTGTCTTGCAACTGGAAATGTTTGTTCTACATTTGGTGACGATCCCTTAACACGTGGGATTCTTTCTTCGTTATTCGCACTGCTTTGCTCCGCAATCGATGCTAGTTGCTGTGCAGTGGAAATTTGCTCCACATTTGGTGACTTCCCCTTAACACGTGGACTTCTTTCTTTGCTATTTGCACTGCTGTGATTCACAATCGATGCTATTTGCTGTGCAGTAGAAATAATTCGCTCCACATTATGGGACTTTCCCTCGTTGTTCTGAGGTTTCTCTTTCATAGGGTCAGACTTTATTGTTTCGTGGTCATGACGAATGGAACCAATCTTTTCATGCTTCTGATTGAACGAACAGGGAGACTTTGCCTTAAAAGCACCATTACAGATTTCTGCCTTATTTAGAATCAAACCATCATCGGGGCTGGATAGGGTCAACATATGTTTGGAATCATTTGTTTTGTTCTCAATAAAATCGGAAACATTGGCTTGTTTCGTTTTGTCATTAACAAGAGTGCTTTTGATATTCCCTAATTTATGGCCTTTTGGAAATAGAGTTTTTGCAGTCCGCATTGTGCGGGTGTTTTTTGCTTCACAGTGTTCTCAGAATGAAAACTGTTTACTTTCTGAATACGATTTGTCTCCTTTGCTAACGATAGGCTTCTTAAATGGCTTCTTGGAAAATGAGCAGATTCTGAGCTTGCTTGTCTCGCTGTTAGTTTATGAGCTTCAGTAGTTCTTTTATGAGAGGAGTTTTGCTTCACAGTGTTCTCAGAATGAAAACTGTTTACTTTCTGAATACGATTTGTCTCCTTTGCTAACGATATGCTTCTCAATTGGCTTCTTGGAAAATGAGCAGATTCTGAGCTTGCTTGTCTCGTTAGTTTATGAGCTCTAGTCTTCAATTTACTATTTTCACCATGAAATAATACAGATTGGTCGGAAGTTTTCTTATTTTTCTCTTCACTTTTTCCTATACTGGAGTTACGTTGTTCATGAGGACCGTCAAAAGCGGGATCCTTAGATTCAGTTCTATTATCTTCAAAGTACTTCAAGTTGTTGGTTATCCCATATCTTCTTCGAACAGATGGACTTTTTCACTTTGGTGGTGCCATTGAACTCTGCCAATTTCTTCTCCGGGTGCTCAATGGCGGTAAGATCAGCCACGTTCTCCAGTAAAGTGATGTTCTTGCTCAGGTGGCCCATGTCGCTTAAAGACTCTCTTTTTAATCGTATTTCTCTGTCATCTGGTTTAAAATACGTGTTGAAGCTTGACATCTTTTTGGCCATGGGCAGGGTTCGCTCACTGTTCTCCCCTTACGGCGGCTCTGAAAGAAATCCTTCGTGTTTATTCTCGGCTCCTTGTGGACAGGACTAAAAGACCGTCGCCGAAATGTGCCTTTAACCTCACGCCGTCCACCGGGCATTTGGGCTGGTGGGTAGCTGAGTCTTTTCTCTGGGTTGGCTTGGCGACGCCTTGGGCGGATAGAGATTGAGTCAAGTTTCGATGACATGTGGCACAAAAGTCATGGGTTCACCTCTGCCACTCTCAATCCCGGGTGTCGTGGTCGTTAATTTGGTGTACACTTGGCTCCAAAGAGT
>JAXRKP010001827.1:40000-45000 GCA_037039925.1 Doris montereyensis
ACTAATTTAGCTATTCTATTGTCATTCATTCTGTTAACATGCCCAAACCATCCCAGTTGATTTATTTCTATTTTAGGTTTTATGCCGCCTGCTTTGGTTTGATGTCTTCTTGTTCTTTCTGATTTTGTCTCTTTTAGTTTTCCCTACTACTCTTCTCAGATATTTCATTTCAGCCATGTACTCTACTGTCTACTGTGTCTAATGTCCAGATTTCACTGTTATAGAGGATAGTAGGACAATAAACTGCGTTGTATACTGCCATGTTGGTTTTTGTTGACAATTCTTGTTTACCTAAAAATGCCTTTCCTAGATGGTTATATATTGTATTTGCCTTTTTGATTCTCTGACTGGTTTCTTCTCTTAGTCTTCCATCTGAATTAGTCATCACGCCGAGATAATTGTAGCCTTGAAGTTGTTTTAAGTTCTCCTTCCCCAGGTTAAGATTTTGTGTTTTCGCTTCCTAGTTACTAGATCTAGCATTGTTTTGGTTTTCTTTGCATTTAGTCTCATATATCTTTTATTTAATTCATTATTCATCATGTTGATATTCGACTGAAGGTCCCTTTCTGATTTTCCAAACAGAACTAAATCATCAGCAACTGAAAGTATTGACTACATTTACTGGTTTGAGTATACATACCTACATTCATTTTCTTCACTTTTGAGGATGCCTTTGCGGCTGAATCCATAAATGTGATAAACAAAAGAGGATTTAAGATACAAACCCTGTCTTACTCCTATATCTATATCAAATTCTTCAGATACTTTCCCAGCTACTTTCACTACACAAGTTGGTTTATTGTAAAAACTTGTAATGGCTTCTATTAAATTTTGCTCTACATTGTGTTCTTTTTAAGGAATGCCATAGTTCTTCCCTCCTTACAGTGTCAAATGCCTTTTCTTAGTCAATAAACATAGGTGGAAGTCAATGATCTCTCAAGGAATTTTTCTATTATTTGTCTGATTGTAAATATGTGGTCTTGTACATTTCTTACTGTTCTAAAGGGGGACTCGGTAGTCCAGATGCAAGGTGTTGGCCTCTCAACCAAAAGGTGGTGTGTTCGAGCCCCGCTTACGGTTGAAAGTTTCTCGATTTTTTTCTAGCAAAATCTAACCCCCCCCTTTTCATATCTGTCTTCATTTACTCTTGTATATTTGTGGATATCTTTATGAGGAAGAAAAGGTGTTTGCTATTTTCATGTTATTCTTTAGGCAAAAAATATAGTAGTCTCGCTCCATTTGGAGAAGTTGTTGTCTCTCCTTTTCTTACCTATTACTCCTCCTGATGTTTCTACATTGTTGCCTACTCTAGCGTTTTAAATCTCCTACAACCATTAGTTCCTGTTTGTGTTTGAGATTCCCTACAGCTATTTGTAAATCGTTTTCGAAGATATTTTCTTCTTTAGTGGCATCTTCGTTTGATCCATCAGCTACTAATAATTTAATTTCTCTTCCTTTTGGTTTAATATTTACCTCTAATAGCCATGGGCTAATAAATTTCCAACTTTAGTAGCTACTCCTGCTCTAGCTCTATCCTTGACATCTAGTCCTGAGAAGATTAAAGTATGATTTGGTCCTACATATTCTTTCCTTGCCCTTTTTTGTTTGTTTATGTAATGGCCAAAATGTCCGCTTTCAATTTTCCCATTTCTTCAGCTAATTCTAACTCTTTTACATTTATTGCCCTAATATTTCATGTTCCAAAAAATCACAGTCTGTGTTCTTTTCCAGAGTTATCTTCGAAAGTTCAATTCAGGTATCATATTTAATACTTTGAATCAGTTTGTTTTGGATAAGCATGGGATTAGCCCACTGTACCTCTAGGTAGATGGCCCTATTGGGCCTTGTTATTGTTTGTCAGGATTAACGCCCTTAGCCTTTGCTCACCCAACACCAGCCTGCAAGGCAGCTGGTTGTTATTTTCTGTCAGGTTAACTCCTTAGCCTTTGGTCAACCAAGACCGGCTTGCAAGACAGCAGGTTATTTTCTGTCAGGGTTAACATTCTTAACCTTTGGTCAGCCAAGACCCGCCTGCGAGGCAGCAGGGAAACTCGTGGATGACGGGGTCGCTTAAACCCCGTACATGTGCCTACCTGTCCACTGCCCAGAAGACTAGATCTACTTTGAATTAATTTTCTAATCCAATTATATTTTACGTTCACTATGCAATTGAGTGCATTTAATTGCTTTTTTCATCCTTTTTCTTTCTTTTTTTGTTTTTGCTTCTTATGAAAATTTTATTTCACAACATTTTGTAGATCTAGATCTCTAGATCTAGAATTTAAAGGACTGTAGTTCTTCGAGAATTTGATAGATAATAATTGTTTTATTTTGTAATGGGAACGTATGCGTAGACCTGAACCGTATTGGCTTGTAGGAATGATAAAAGTAAACCTTTTGTGCCACCATTATGCCTGGGAGTTTCAAAGATATATTATTATGATATGAGGGAAGGTAGCCATCATTTAAATGATTCCAAGTTTCAAAACATATTATAATATTATGAATGTTAGAAAGTAAAGGTCTACATATTTGACTAAAAAGATCAGCTAACAAAAGACATAGACTCTAGATTTAAAGATATACAATACCAGTGTGGGTTGGGAAGAGTCCGGTCATTTTCGTGGGGATTATTTCTCAAGGACTAGGCTGGTCTCTTTCTTTTTTCTTTTTCGTCATTCTATTTTGTCCTCTTTTTTTTAGCGAACTTGTGATCTAGATCTAGACGTGAGACTATATTTAAGCCGACCCATTTCATAATAATGCCCTTCCATGGGAGTTATTTTAATACTTTCAGAAATAGTTTATATAGCTCTAGATCTACACTATAGATGTACATATTTAGCAAAGTGTACCCACTAGTAACTTTGTCTTCTTTTTTTGTTCTACACTTCTATTCTATAAAGCATATAAAATGTTATGGAAATTAAGAAAGAGGGAGGAAATGCCTCTAACGAGAGCAAAATGTAGGCTCCTGTGATCTCTTGAACAGGAAATAGATTTGTTTTTAAACCATCTGCTTTCGCAAACGGTAACAAATAGTGCGAATTTTAAGTCGAGGCTTTTTTTTTTTTTTGAACGAACGGATACAAATTTTATTATAAATTAAGGAACGAAGACGAGATATATAATATATAGATCTAGATTGGATCTAAACAGGATGGCGGTGTTTAATTTTATAAATATATGTAATACATGTATATAGTTTTGCAATAATTTGTTGTTTTATTATCTGTCACAGTATTTTTCTCTATGAAGTGAAAATACCGATTTTAATTGTTTTTTATTGTGGTTTTCTTTCGGGGTTTTTTTTGTGTGTGTGTTTGTGCCTTCTCTTTTTACTCTGTGTGTGTATGTAAGGGTGTATGTTTATGTATTGCCAGGTCGGTCTGTGAGTGAGGATACACTAGGAAAGGGATATGGGTGTGGAGTCGCTTCATCTTATTGCGTTGACGTTGTTGTTTTTGTGCGTAGTTTGTTTTTGTTTTGTTTAGGTTTGGTTTTGTTGTTTGTTTGTTTGTTTGTTTGGGTTGTTGTTTTTGTGTGGGGTTTGTTTTTTGTTTTGTTTTTTTTTTGGGGATGGTTATCTTATTTTGGTTTGGGTTTTTCTTTGGGGGGGGGGTACATTTTGCTCCTTTATGAGGGTGGGGGAGGGGATTGTTCTGGTTTGGGATTTGGGGAGGGTTAACGTTGTCTGTTTCTGTTGGTAGTGGTGCCTTTTGGCGTAGGGGTTGACCATATATATTTATTGTATTGTTATGTTGCTGTTGTTGTTGGGGTGGGGGTGGTGGTGGTGGTGGTGGTGGCAGGGGATAAGGAAGTAGAGCGTGTTGCGTTTTTCGTAAGGGGGTGGTTGTTTTGTTTTGTAGGAGAGGTGTACTGAGAGGGAGGGGAACAAGACAAGTAGCACTAATTTTCGCAGGATTTGTATTCCATACTACTAGCATCTATTTTTTGGTGACAAGTGAGAGCCTTACCGACTTTCGAACCCTATTAAATTGTCTTGAATTCCAAGCTGTTAATCTCATAGAAGGAAAGCAATCAGAGTGTTGAATTGTCTTTTTGCAATATGTATATTATATCTTTGATGCAGTAGGGAAGGACTTGAGGGATCGTAGGGGGGGGGGGGGGAGGTATGCGACAGCTTGACGTATGACTCACATTTTAATTACAGACAGTCGAGGTTTAAATCTCGGCTTGGATCTTCTTTTTTCCGAGAGCAACTACCCCCACCCCTCCCTTCCCCTCCCCTGGATCCTGAATTGTTCCACTTGGGAACTGACATCGACTAACGAACAAACAAACAAGAAAATGAATTTCAGCTATAGTTGAATCACTTTGACGTAGGGGATTGTTTGTTGGTTTTGTTTTGGTTTGTTTTGGCGTTGTTATCATGCTGTTGTTGTTTTTGGTTGTGTTTTGTTGTTGTTGGTTGTTGTTTTTTGCTTTGTTTGTTGGTTGTTGTCGGGTTGGGATTTTTATTTTGAGTGAAGGGGGGACACTGTTTCGGGGAGGACCTAAAACAAGTAGGACCTGCCAGCATCGCCCACCAACTACCCGCCAGCCAGAGACAGAGACAGACAGACAGACAGACAGAAATACAGATAGACAGACAGAGACTGAGGAACAGAGAGACAAAGACCGAAAGATAAGGACACACAGACAGAAAGGCATACAGACAAGTAGACAGACAGAGAGAGAAAGACAGATATAAAGGAGAGACAGGCAGACAGATCGAGAACATGTTTTAACACACACACACACACACACACACACACACACACACACACACCTACATGGCCATTTTCAGGAACATGATTGTGCTATCACACAACATGCCCTAAGTTATAATTCATGTTTTTAGTTATTTTAGGACAAGGCATCACTTTGAAAGGAATATGCCCTAAGTTCTAATTCATGTTTTTAGTTATTTTAGGACAAGGCATCACTTTGAAAGGAATATGCCCTAAGTTCTAATTCATGTTTTTAGTTATTTTAGA
>JAXRKP010001827.1:50000-70000 GCA_037039925.1 Doris montereyensis
GCATCATCGCTTACCATTTACCATATCGTACCATCAACAATCGCTTGCCATCAACTATCTCTCACCAATTATCTCTCTTACGTTTACCCTCACTTACTATTTACCCTCTCTTACCATTACTAATCTCTTACCATCTACTATCTATAAACATCAGCCACGTCTTGCCATCTACCATCTCTTATCATTTTACCATCTTTAAGAGGGTGGCGCCGCCTGGACTGACGAGTTTGGGACCAAAAAGGTTGATTTTCTGTTCTTTGCATATTCGGGTAAAACGATCATTTATCTACAATTTTATGGCAGAAGAAAGTCCATATGACGTATATTTTTTTGGGGTCAAAATATTTTTAGGCGAGGGTAGGTAAATACAGTTCAAACTTTGACGTAAATTACCCTAACACTGACTGGGAAGATGGCAGTAAAATTCCATGTATTGGCGGCTAATCGCTAAATGTGGCAACACCGGCGCCTGGTTTCTGCCGACATCGCTCGTCGATTCGGCCCAAGAGTCGTTGTGCGTCAGTGTGTATGTAAACATGCGCACAAGCATACGAATAAAGGGGTGGGAATGGTCATTTTGACGTCTGTTTTTACAACAGTGCACATCGAAACCTAGATTTATAATCCCCTTTACATTAGTAGCAATGCCAGAGACTGTCGAAAGAGTAAGGGGCTGCGACAACAAAGGAAATTCGTCTGAAGCGTTTATTTTGTGTTATTGTCTTTAGGTTGTTTTTACTTGCATTTTTCTCCGGCATTTACCAAACGAGTTGTATTATATTTGGCACACAGGTTCCTCTTGTCAATGTTGATAGAATGACGACGTGGTCTCTTTTATATCTTGTTAAAAAATTTTAGGAATAATTCTTATTGTAATAAAAATGCCGTTTTTTTGTATCTTCACGATATATATTATTTTCAAAAATTTATTGAACAAAAACTATCCAAAATATTTTTTTAAAAACAGACATCGCTCTTTAGATATCGAATGGAAAAGACGATCTGCACAGATTTTGAGTGATTTTATTCATAATTAGGAGGAGAAAGATTTTGAAAATTGGGTCAAAAAATCCAAGATGGCGGCAATTTCCATGGCAACCAAGGCCGCTACAAACTTTTCAATGATATAGGATGACTGTATTTTGACAGTTACTCATGCACATATTAAAATCAAAAACCCAAACTCAAACACACAAAAAATTACTTCAGAAGCCTCCCTCCCCCCCCCCCCCCCCCCACCTCCTTAATCATTTACTATCTCTTATCGTTTACGATCTCTTATCGTTTACCTTTTTTTACCATCTATCACCATTTACCAGTTCTTACCATTCACCATATCTAATCATCAACTATCCCTTACCGTCAACAATCTCTTACTATTCACCATCTCTTACCATCAACAATCTCTTACTATTCACCATCTCTTACCATCAACAATCTCTTACTATTCACCATCTCTTACCATCAACAACCTATTCAATCTCTTACCACCATCATACTATTCACCATCTCTTACCATCAACAATCTCTTACTATTCACCATCTCTTACCATCAACAATCTCTTACTATATCTCTTACCATCCATCTCTTACCATCAACCATCTCTTACCATCAACCATCTATCAACCATACCATCAACCATCTCTTACTATCAACAATCTCTTACTATCAACCATCTCTTACTATCAACAATCTCTTACTATCAACCATCTCTTACTATCAACAATCTCTTACCATCAACCATCTCTTACTATCAACCATCTCTTACTATCAACCATCTCTTACTATCAACCATCTCTTTATCAACCATCTCTTACCATCAGCCATCTCTTACTATCAACCATCTCTTACTATCAACCATCTCTTACCATCAACCATCTCTTACCATCAACCATCTCTTACTATCAACAATCTCTTACTATCAACCATCTCTTACTATCAACCATCTCTTACTATCAGCAATCTCTTACTATCAACAATCTCTTACTATCAACCATCTCTTACTATCAACCATCTCTTACTATCAACAATCTCTTACTATCAACCATCTCTTATCTCTTACCACCTTTATAACAGCCATCTCTTACTATCACATCTCTTATCTATCAACCATCTCTCACCATCAACCATCTCATTTATCGTCCAACCACCTCTTACCATTTACCATCTCTCTTACCATCAACCATCTCATTTAATACATCTTTTTACCATTTACCATCTCTTACTAACCATCTCTTACTATCAGCCATCTCTTATATCAACCATCTCTTACCATTAACCATCTCTTATCCATCAACCATCTTTTACTATCAACCATTTCTTACCATCAACAATCTCTTACCATTCAGCCATCTCTTACCTATCAGCCATCTCTTACTATCAGCCATCTCTTACCATCAGTCATCTTTTACTATCAGCCATTTCTTACCATCAGCCATCTCTATTTACCATCAGCCATTTCTTACCATTAACCATCTCTTACCATTAACCATCTCTTACCATCAACCATCTTAGCATATACAATCTATTACTAACAGCCATACCTTTTACCATTAACCATCTCTTACCATTTACCATCTCTTACCATTAACCATCTTTACCACCATTTACCATCTCTCATTATCATCTTGTACTATTTATCATAACCATTATCCATCTCTTACCGTTTACCATATGTTACAGTTATCCATCCCTGCATTAACCATATCTTACTATTTATCTCTCTCTTACCATTTACCATATCTTACCATTTATCCATCTTTTACCATTTACCATCTCTTACCATTTACCATCTCTTACCATTTACCATCTCTACCATTTACCATCTCTTACTATTTACCATCCCTTCTATTTACCATCCATTTACCATCCTTACCATTTACCATATCTTACCATTATCCATCTCTTACCGTTAACCATATCTTACCATTATCCATCTCTATTTACCGTTAACCATCTCTTACCATTATCCATCTCTCTTTACTACTATTTATCATATTACCATTTACCATCTCTTACCATTTACCCATCTTTTTACCATTTACCATCTCTTACCATTTACCATCTCTTATAGCCGTTAACCATACCATCTCTCATTACCATCTCTTACTATTAACCATCTCTTACCATCAACCATCTCTTACTATTTTACCATCTCTTACTATTTACCATCTCTTTTTTACATTTACCATCTCTATTTACCATTTACCATCTCTTACCATTTACCATCTCTTACTATTCAGCCATCTCTTACTATTTACCATCTCTTACTATTTATCATCTCTTACTATTTACCATCTTTACCATTTACCATCTCTTACCATTTACCATCTCTTACTATTTATCATCTATATCATCTTACTGTTATCATCTCTTACTATTTACCATCTCTTACCATTTACCATCTATTTATAGTTTTATACATCTCTGCTATTTATCTATTTATCATCTTTACTATTTATCATCTCTTACTGTTACCATCTCTTACCATTTACCATCATATTATTTATCATCTTGTACTATTTACCATCTCTTACTATTTACCATCTTTACTGTTACCATCCCTTACTATTTACCATCACTTACATTTATTTATCATCCATCTTACTATTTATCATCTCTTACTATTTACTATCTCTATTTTACTATTTACCATCTCTTACCATTTACCATCCCTTGGTATTTAACATCATTTACTATTTACCATCTCTTACTATTTATCATCTTGTACTATTTACCATCCCTTACTATTTACCATCACTTACTATTTACCATCACTTACTATTTGTCACTTACTGTTTACCATCTCTTACTATTTACCATCTCTTACTATTTACCATCTCTTACTATTTACCATCACTTACTATTTACCATCTCTTACTATTTACCATCTCTTACTATTTACCATCATACTATTTACCATCTCTTACTATTTACCATCTCTTACTATTTACCATCACTTACTATTTACCATCTCTTACTATTTACCATCTCTTACTATTTACCATCTCTTACTATTTACCATCTCTTACTATTTACCATCTCTTACTATTTATCCATCCTTACTATTTACCATCTGTTACTATTTACCATCTCTTACTAATTACCACTTAGTATTTACCATCTTACTATTTACCATCTTGTACTATTTACCATCCCTTACCATTTACCATCTCTTACCATTTGTTACCATCTCTTATTAGTTATCCATCTTGTACTATTTACCATCTGTTACTATACCATCTCTTACCATCTCTTACCATTTACCATCTCTTACTATTTACCATCACTTACTATTTACCATCTCTTACTATTTATCATCTTTACTATTTACCATCCTTACTATTTACCATCTCTTACTATTTACCATCTCTTACTATTTACCATCTCTTAACATTTACCATCTCTTACTATTTACCATCTCTTACCATTTCATCTCTTACCATTTACCATCTCTTACCATTTACCATCTCTTACCATTTACCATCTCTTACTATTTACTTTACCATCATCTTACTATTTATCATCTTGTACTATTTACCATCCCTCAGTATTTACCATCTTACCGTTTACCATCTTACTATTTACCATCTCTTAACACTTACCATCTCTTACCATTTACCATCTCTTACCATTTACCATCTCTTACTATTTACCATCTCTTACCATTTACCATCTCTTACCATTTACCATCTCTTACTATTTACCATCTCTTACTATTTACCATCTCTTACTATTTACCATCTCTTACCATTTACCATCTCTCAGTATTTACCATCTCTTACTATTTACCATCTCTACTATTTACCATCTCTTACCATTTACCATCTCTTACCATTTACCATCTCTTACCATTTACCATCTCTTACTATTTACCATCTCTTACTATTCACCATCTTACCATTTAACATCTCTTACTATTTACCATCTACCATTTACATCTCTTACTTTTACCATCTCTTACTATTTTTACCATCTCTTACCATTTACCATCTCTTACTATTTACCATCTCTTACTATTTACCATCTCTTACTATTTACCATCTCTTACTATTTACCATCTCTTACTATCACCATCTCTTACTTACCATTTACTATCACATCTCTTACTATTTACCATCTCTACTATTCACCATCTCTTACTATTTACCATCTCTTACTATTTACAATCTCTCACCATCCCTTACTATTTACCATCTCTTACTATTTACCATCTCTACTATTTACCATCTCTTACTATTTACCATCTCTTACCATTTACCATCTCTTACTATCAACCATCTCTTACTATTTACCCTTCTCTTACTATCAACCATCTCTTACTATTTACCATCTCTTACCATTTACCATCTCTTACTATTTACCATCTCTTACTATTAACCATCTTTTACTATTTACCATCTCTTACCATTTACCATCTCTTACCATTTACCATCTCTTACCATTTACCATCTCTTACCATTTACCATCTCTTACTATTTACCATCTCTTACTATTTACCATCTCTTATTTACCATCTCTTACCATTTACCATCTCTTACCATCAACCATCTCTTACCTATTTACCATCTCTTACATATCATTACCATCTCTTACATTAATTTACCATTATCCATTTACCATTTACCATCTATTACCATTTACCATATCTTACCATTATCCATCTCTTACTATTTACCATCTCTTACCATTATCCATCTCTTACTATTAACCATATCTTACCATTTACCATCTCTTACCTGCCATTTACCACCATCTCTTACCATTTACCATCTCTTACCATTTACCATCTCTTACCATTTACCATCTCTTACCATTATTTACCATCTCTTACTATCAACCATATCTTACCATCAACCATCTCTTACCATTAACCACTCTGTTAGCATTTACCATCTCTTACCATTTACCATCTCTTACCATTTACCATTACTATTTACCATCTCTTAGTTATTGACTATTTAGCATCCATTTACCATCCCCACTATTTAGCCATCTCTTACCATTTACCATCTTACTATTTACCATCTCTTACTATTTACCATCTGTTACTATTTACCATCTTGTACCCTTTACTATTTACCATCCATCTCTTACCATCAACCATCTCTTACCATTTACCATCTCTTACTATTTACCATCTCTTACTATTTACCATCTCTTGGTATTTACCATCACTTACCATTTATCATCTCGTTATTTATCATCTTTACTATTTATGGATCACTTACTATTATTTATCATCCTTTCGATAGTACCGTCTCCGATTTATTTGATGTGATTTACCATGCTACTATTTACCATGCACAACTATTTACCATGTTATATTTACCTCGATACTTTTAAACAGCGAAATCGTTCTAACCATCTCTGCACAGATCATCTTGACTATTTACCACGACCTTACTAGGACCAGGCCTTATATTTACCATGTCTCTGATTTACCAGGTGTCGTATTCACCTACTGGACCATCCCTACTATTTCCCATCACTTACTATTTACCATCAAGCTATTTATCTCTTTATTTACCATCCCTTACCATTTACCATCTCTACCATTTACCATCCTTATTATTTATCATCTTGTACTATTTACCATGGTCACTATCAGCCATCTCTGAACTACCATCTCTTCTATTTACCATCTCTTCTGGACTCAACGAAACTATTTCCATGAGTCCATTTTACCTCTCTTACCATTTCATCATTGTGAGCGTGTCTTCTCTCTCTTACTATTTACCACGATCAGCTGTCAGGTCAGCTTTACTGGCCATCTCTTCCTATTTACCATCTCTTACTCGTGACCACTGACCATTTAATGGATTACTATTTACGATTCTACCATTTACGAGTCTTACCATTTCCATCAAGATTGACCACGATCTTACTATTTACCAGGACATTGAAAGGATTTACCATCTCTTACCATTTAATCTCTTAATTTGAATGAAATTTACCATCTTTACTGATTGAGCCGATTGATTTACCAGATTGATGATATTGAATTGAATTGAATTGAGTTGAATTAGTTACCATTTAACTTTCAACTTACTATTTGACTCTTGAATTTAAAATTACCATTTACCAATGAGTTACCAATGATTTAATGAAGATCACTTACTATTTACCATGAATTACTATTTATCATGTTACTAGTTGACACCATTTACCAGATCTTAAATTTGAATCAAACTATTTGAAATTAAATTTACCATGAAATGAAATTTACCATCTCTTACTATCAGCCATTCTTACCATTTAATCTCTTTACTATTGAGTTGGACTGAAGATTACCATTATGCTATAGAATATGATGTGTTGAGATTCCATCTCTTACGTTGAAGGTATTCAAATTTACTACAAGAAATCTCTTAATGACCATCTCGTTGCACCATTTACCATCTCTTACTATCAGCCATGTCTTACTGATTTACCATCTCGAATACCATCTATACTATTTAAAGAATACTATTTACCATCTCGATACCATTTCCCTTGGACTATCAGCCAGAGGGTACAAAGAAGCTGGTCATTTACCATCTCTTAATTTACCATCTATACTATAATAATAATAATGATATTTTTTCATTGTGTCTATGTTCCCTAGATTATGAACTGGCAAACGAAACTGGTCATGAAATGAGCATGATAACAGCATCTTTGTCACATTAGCTGGTATGGCAATTGTATACTATAACTGGTTACTTATTGTACAATCAAATCTACTTATCCAAAATAAGAAGATTTACGGCTCTATTAGAGTCTCAGATTAAGTCTCAGATAGAAATGATGTTTTAGACATAACGCATTAAAATGAACGATTTCTTACTCTACAAGTTACTGCCAAGAGATACACAAGAAGTGTTTTGTTTAAAGGGACGCAAATATTGGGGACATTGATATTGTTATGGGAGCACAGAGCTCGCAACCCTCTGCACGAAAGGCCCGAATTCGTTTCTAAAAAAGCTAGAATTCGTTTCACAATTAAAAAAAGCTACAATATAATGTATTGTATCTTATCGTAATCACCCGGAAACCTTCAATTAAATTTTAAAAGAATACAATATAATGTATTGTGTATCTTATCATATAATCACATTCTTCCTTGATACCTTTGTTTTCATACTTAGATGTTTGACACACCAACTTGACCCATTTTTCACACACCAACGACCCCGAAATACCAAAATCAAAATAAATTGTTTCTTTTCGAGGAATAAAACTTTTTTAAAAATTGGATGTTTTAAAAAAGTTGTTATGAGCTGTCATGATTTTTAAGTTATAAATAGAAACTATCAGGAAATAAATTATTTGCAGGGAAATAAGTACAAAATATGATGCATAGCGAGTGTAAGCGACAAGCTGTAAATAAAAAAGAGCGAAATATCATTTGTGACATAACGTAAACAAATTTGAAACGTAAACAGAATTGAAAGAGCAAAGGGACAATGAAGAGGCTGGACGATATGTGAGCCCGCTATACGTCGCCATCTAAAACTATAGTGAAAACATTTTTTGTAATGTTCCTATATGACGCTAACGATAGCCTTTAAAACAAATAGATTCCCTAACGACGTCACGAGCGTCCGTCTTGGCGTTTAAAGCGCCAACGGTTACCACGTTTCAAGCGTGATTGCATACATTCTCACTAAAAGTGCAAGCACATATGCTCATAGAAGGAGCTAGCGCATTTGCTTGCTGACACTTGCTTTTATAACGTAATTCCCTCTCTACGTTCTCTGCCTAAAGACTTTCTACGTTACCATCTCTAAATATTTCTTTACGTTCTCTGCCGAAAGGCTTTTTATGCTCTGCCTAAAAGGCCTGTCTATGTGCTGTCTAAAGGCGTCACCAATGCTTTCTACATAAAGGATTCTCTTTGTTCTCTGCTTAAAAAGTACTCTCTAAGTTCTATACCATTTAAAGATTTCTCCATGTTTTCTGCCTCAATGCTACCATTTATCTGCTTAAAGGCTTTATGTTCTCTACCATTTAAGACTTCGGTATTTTCTCTGCTAACCATCGTCTCTATGTTCCATCTCTTAGGCTTTGGTGTTAACCTAATGCGTACCATTATCCATCTGCCTAACGGCGTCTAACTCTTCTCTGCTCCAAGGCTTCGGTATGTTCTCCATTATCCATCTCTATGTTCTCTGCTTTAAGGCTTCGGTATGTTCTCTACCTTAACCATCTATTATGTTCATCTCTGCCTAACCGTCTCTACCATTTACCATCTCTTAATTATCCATTTACCGTTATTCTCTGCTTATTAACCATCTCTATATTCTCGCTAGGCTTCACCCACTTAGTATTCTCTCTTACTATTTACCATCTCTTACTATATTCTCTGCTTAAAGGTTTCACTTTATTCTCATTTAAAGGCTTCATCAGCCATCTCTGCTTAAAGGCTTCACTTTATTCTCTGCTTAAAGGCTTCACTATATTACCATCTGCTTAAACCATTCACTATATTTCATCTCTTAAACCATTCTTACTATTTACCATCTCTTACTATTTACCATCTTCTTCACTATACCATCTCTTGCATTTAAAGGCTTCATCTCTATATTTCTCTTACTATTTACATCACTTACTATTTATCATCTACTATTTATCATCTTGTACTATGTTCTCTGCCTAACGGCTCTCTATGTTCTCTGCTTACCATTTATCATTCCTTATGTTCTTACCATCACTTACTAACATCTCTCTATTTTCATCTTGTACTATTTATCATCTCTTAGTATTTCTCTCTTACCATTTACCAAGACTTCTCTATTTATCATCTCTTACTATTTACCATCTCTTACTATTTATCTCTTCATCATTCTTACCATTTACCATCTCTCTTACCATTTACCATATCTTACCATTTACCATCTCTTACTATTATCCATCTCTTATCTCTTACCATTAACCATATCTTACTATTTCCATCTCTTACCTAAACCATCCCATTATCCATCTCTCTACCGTTAAATGTTTCTATGTATCTCTTACTATTTACCATCTCTTACCATTTCTCATCTCTTACCATTATCCATCTTAATATTTACCATCTCTTACCATTATCATCCTACTATTTACCATATCTTACCATTAACCATCTTACCATTTACTCTTTCACCCATCTCTTACTATTTACCATCTTTTACTATTTACCATCTCTTACTATTTATCTCTTAGTATTTCCCATCCTTACCATTTACCATCTCTTACTATCAGCCATCTCTTACCATCTTACCATCTCTTACTATTTACCATCTCTTACCATTTACCATCTCTTACTATTTACCATCTCTTACTATTTACCATCTCTTACTATTTACCATCTCTTACTATTTACCATCTCTTACCATTTACCATCTCTTACTATTTATCCTATTTACCATCTCTTACTATTTATCATCTTGTACTATTTATCATCTCTTACTATTTACCATCTCTACCATTTCATCCCTTATTTACCATCTGTTATCATCTATACAGCCATCTCTTACTATTTACCATCTCTTACCTAACATCACTTTACCATCTCTTACTATTTACCATCTCTTACTATTTACTACATCTCTTACTATTTGTCATCTCTTACTGTTTCTCTTACTATTTACCATCTTACTATTTACCATCCCTTACACTTAATATTTACCATCTCTGACTATTTTACCATTTCTCTTACTATTTACCATCTCTTACCATCTCTTACTATTTACCATCTCTTACTATTTACCATCTCTTACTATTTACCATCTCTTACTATTTATCATCTTTACTATTTACCATCCCTTACTATTTACCATCTCTTACTATTTACCATCTCTTACTATTCCATCTATTTCATCTTACTAATTATTTACCATCTCTTACTATTTATCATCTTGTACTAACCATCCCTTACCATTTCATCTTACCTTACTATTTACCATCTCTTACTATTTACCATCTCTTACCATTTACCATCTCTTACTATTTACCATCTCTTACTTTTACCATCTCTTACTATTTACCATCTCTTACCATTTACCATCACTTACTATTTACCATCTCTTACTATTTATCATCTCTTACTATTTACCATCCTTCACTATTTACCATCTCTTACCTCTCTTACCAAAGACTTACTATTTACCATCTCTTACCATTTACCATCTCTTACCATTTACCATCTCTTAATTTACCATCTCTTACTATTTACCATCTCTTACTATTTACCATCTCTTACCATTTACCATCTCTTACTATTTACCATCTCTTACTATTTACCATCTCTTACCATTTACCATCTCTTACCATTTACCATCTCTTACCATTTACCATCTCTTACTATTTACCATCACTTACTATTTACTATCTCTTACTATTTATCATCTTGTACTATTTACCATTACTATTTACCATCTCTTACCATTTACCATCTCTTACTATTTACCATCTCTTACTATTTACCATCTCTTACTATTTACCATCTCTTACTATTTACCATCTCTTACTATTTACCATCTCTTACTATTTATCATCTCTTACTATTTACCATCTCTTACTATTTACCATCTCTTACTAATTACCATCTCTTACTATTTACCATCTCTTACTATTTACCATCTCTTACCATTTACCATCTCTTACCATCACTTACCATCTCTTACTATTTATCATCTCTTACTATTTACCATCTCTTACCATTTACCATCTCTTACTATTTACCATCTCTTACTATTTACCATCTCTTACTATTTACCATCTCTTACTATTTACCATCTCTTACTATTTACCATCTCTTACTATTTACCATCTCTTACTATTTACCATCTCTTACTATTTTACCATCTCTTACTATTTACCATCTCTTACTATTTACCATCTCTTACTATTTACCATCTCTTACCTATTTACCATCTCTTACTATCAGCCATCTCTTACCATTTACCATCTCTTACTATCAACCATCTCTTACTATTTACCATCTCTTACTATTTACCATCTCTTACTATTTACCATCTCTTACTAAACCATCTCTTACCATTTACCATCTCTTACTATTTACCATCTCTTACTATTCCATCTTACCATTTACCTCTTACTATTTACCATCTCTTACTATTTACCATCTTACTATTTCCATCTCTTACTATCAACCATCTCTTACTATTTACCATCTCTTACTATTTACCATCTCTTACTATTTACCATCTGTTACTATCAACCATCTCTTACCATTTCATCCCTCTGTTTCCATTTTACCATTTCTTATCTTCATCCATATCTTACCATTTACCATTTATTACCCTCTACCATCTCTTACTATTTACCATCTCTTACTATTTACCATCTCTTACTATTTACCATCTCTTACCATTTACCATCTCTTACCATTTACCATCTCTTACGTTCTGTTGCCATTTCTCTTACCATGTACCAACCATTTGTTTAATATCTTGACTATCAACCTGCCATGTCTCATCTCTTACCATCAACGATCTCTTACCATTTATGTCTCTTATGTACCATAATATCTTACCATCAACCTCTCACCATCAACGATCTCTTACCATTTACCACTTTTAGCATTTACCATCTGATTTGATACCATCTCACCATTTACCATTTGAAATGTGTTATCTCACATTTCATTAGGAAAAAGCCATGTGATTTGATGTGATTTGATGTGATTTGATGTGATTTCGATGTGATTTGATGTGTTTGATGTGATTTGATGCTACCCACATGCACAACTATGGATTTGTAATCTGGCCCCGACTGCCTTGTAAACAGCGAAGGCGACTTTAACGTGCACAGAGTGTTGTGATCTGCACTCAGGACCTCCCTTTCATAGTCCGTCTCCGATGGGACTAGGTGTCGATTCACCTACCCGGACCCAGGGGGGGGGGGGGGGGGGCATATTTTACTCGATAAAAAAATAGAGGAAATCGTTCAACCGATAACAGGGCTTGAACCCACGACCTTTTGGGTTGAGAGGCCGACTTTTTGTCTCTGAACTACCGGATCACCCCTTATGGACGTGAACGAAAGAACGAGCCCAAGCTTACTCTTTTTTTCCATCTGAGCGTGTCTTCGTCAGATAGGTCCACGATGTTGCTATGGTCAATGGTCAGCCAGGTGGCCATCTCTTCCTCGAATTTCATTGGCTCTTCTCGTGACAGCTGGAGTTTCCTGGGTCTGTTACCTAACGATTTCTCATTGTGAGAGTCGGTTCTCTCAACTGGACCACGATCAGCTGTCAGGACATTGAAAGGAATAAAATAGAGTTGAACTGAATTGGAATGGATTTGCGTTGACTTTGGATCGAGCCGATTGATATGAGATTGATGATATTGAATTGAATTGGACTGGATTGAATTGAGTTCATTTAAAATCATTAGATTTGACTTGAAATAAAATGTTTTGAATGACTGTTCTTGATTTAATGACAGATGATTAAATTGAGTGAATTGAGTTGAATTAAGTTGCACCACTTTCAATAAATTTGAATCAAAAGTAAAATGAAATTAAATGAAGTGAAATGAAATGAAGAGGGTTGACTTTGCATTGATTCAAACCATGTTGAGTTGGACTGAAGATTAAAAGATCTGTATGCTATAGAATATGCTGTTGAGATAATTCTCTCCACGTTTCAATAAAAGGGCTGGTACTACAAGAAATCTTAATGACAAAGTCAGCAATCGTTGCACGACACATAATAATATGTAAGTGAACTGATGTAAAGAAAGGTTACTTGAAGGTATTCAAAGAATACGAAAGAAAATGCGATAGACCATGCCGTTGGAATAATAAGCTACAAGAAGTGGCAGCTCGAATAGTCTATAATAATAATAATAATGATATTTTTTCTCTCTCATGTCTATGTTCCCTAGATTATGAACAGAGGGTAAACGAAACTGGTCATGAAATGAGCATGATAACAGCATCTTTGTCACAAGTTGGTATGGCAGCATTGTATACGTCTATAATAACTGGTTACTTATTGTACAATCAAATCTACTTCATCCAAAATAAGAAGATTAATCTATGCTCTATTAGACTCGCTTAAAAGTTTACGGCATTAAGTCTCAGATAGAAATGATGTTTAGACATAACATTAAAATGAACGATTTCTTACTCTACAAGTTACTGCCAAGAGATACACAAGAAGTGTTTTGTTTAAAGGACGCAAATATTGGGGACATTGATATTGTTACATGGGAGCACAGAGCTCGCAACCCTCTGCCACGAAAAGGCGGAATTCGTTTCTAAAAAAAGCTCAATGGGTGGGGAAACCCTCACAATTAAATTCTTAAAAGAATACAATATAATGTATTGTGTATCTTATCATATAATCACCCCCTTCCTTCCCTTGATGACATCACGATGATACTTAGATGTTATTTATGACACATTCATATACCTTTGTTTTCACATTTTTCACACACCAACGACCCCGTACATAAACCAAAATCAAAATAAATTGTTTCTTTTTCGAGGAAATAAAACTTTTTTAAAAATTGGATGTTTAAAAGTTGTTATGAGCTGTCGCAGTTTTGTTATAAAGAAAACTATCGGAAATAAATTATTTGCAGGGAAAAATACAAAATATGATGCATAGCGAGTGTAAACGACAAGCTATCAAATAAGAAAACGAAAAATCAAGACACAATTTGTGAAACGTAAACAAATTTGAAAGAGAATTGCAAAAGGGACAACGAAGAGGCTGGACGATATGTGAGCCCGCTATACGTCGCCATCTAAAACTATAGTGAAAACATTTTTTTTAATGTTTTCCTATGACGCTAATGATAGCCTTTAAAACAAATAGATTCCCACGACGTCACGAGCGTCCATCTTGGCGTTTAAAGCGCCAACGGTTACCACGTTTCAAGCGTGATTGCATACATTCTCACTAAAAGTGCAAGCACATATGCTCATAGAAGGAGCTAGCGCATTTGCTTGCTGACACTTGCTTTTTATAACGTAATTCCCTCTCTACGTTCTCTGCCTAAAGACTTCTCTACGTTATCTGCTTAAATATTTCTTTACGTTCTCTGCCGAAAGGCTTTTTATGCTCTCTGCCTAAAGGCCTGTCTATGTGCTGTCTAAAGGCGTCGCAATGCTTTCTACATAAAGGATTCTCTTTGTTCTCTGCTTAAAGTACTCTCTAAGTTCTATGCATAAAGATTTCTCCATGTTTTCTGCCTCAATGCTTCCCTATGTTATCTGCTTAAAGGCTTCACTATGTTCTCTGCCTTAAGACTTCGGTATGTTCTCTGCCTAACGGCGTCTCTATGTTCTCTGCTTAAAGGCTTTGGTGTGTTCTCTGCCTAACGGCGTCTCTATATTCTCTGCTTCAAGGCTTCGGTATGTTCTCTGCCTAACGGCGTCTCTATATTCTCTGCTTTAAGGCTTCGGTATGTTCTCTGCCTTAAGATTTCTGTATGTTCTCTGCCCTAACCGTCTCTATATTCTCTGCTTAAAGGCTTCGGTATGTTCTCTGCCTAACGCGTCTCTATATTCTCTGCTTAAAGGCTTCACTATATTTCTCTTAAAGGCTTCACTAATTCTCTGCTTAAAGGCTTCACTTTATTCTCTGCTTAAAGGCTTCATTTTATTCTCTGCTTAAAGGCTTCACTTTATTCTCTGCTTAAAGGCTTCACTATATTCTCTGCTTAAAGGCTTCACTATATTCTCTGCTTAAAGGCTTCACTATATTATCTGCTTAAAGTCTTCACTATATTCTCTGCTTAAAGGCTTCACTATATTCTCTGCTTAAAGGCTTCACTATATTCTCTGCTTAAAGGCTTGGTATGTTCTCTGCCTAACGGCTTCTCTATGTTCTCTGCTGAAAGGCTTCGGTATGTTCTCTGCCTAACGGCGTCTCTATGTTCTCTGCTTAAAGGCTTTGGTATGTTCTCCGCCTAACGGCTTCTCTATGTTCTCTGCCGAAAGGCTTCTCTACGTTCTCTGCCTAAAGACTTCTCTATGTTCCCTGCTTAAAGGCGTATCTATGTTCTCGGCCTAATGGCATCTCCATGGTCTCTGTCTGAAGGCGTATCTATGTTCTCTGTCTAAAAACGTCCCTATGTTCTCTGTCTAAAGGCGTCTCTATGTTCTGTGCCTAAAGACATCCCTATGTTTTCTACCTAAAGGCATTTCTATGTTCTCTGTCTAAAGACTTCCCTATGTTCTCTGCTTAAAGGCGTCTCAATATTCTGTGCTTAAAGGCGTCTCTATGTTCTCTGCCTAAAGACATCCCTACGTTCTCTACCTAAAGACTTCCCTACGTTCTCTGCCTAAAGACGTCCCTATGTTATCTCCTAAAGACTTCCCTACGTTCTCTGTCTAAAGACTTCTCTATGTTCTCTGCCAAAAGACTTCCCTATGTTCTCTGCTTAAAGACTTCCCTACGTTCTCTGCCTAAAGACTGCCTTATGTTCTCTGCCTAAAGACGTCCCTATGTTCTCTTGAAGACTTCCCTGTGTTCTCCTAAAGACGTCCCTACGTTCTCTGCCTAAAGACTTCCTTATGTTCTCTGCCTAAAGACGTCCCTATGTTCTCTGCCTGAAGACTTCCTGTGTTCTCTGCTAACGACGTCCATGTGTTCTCTGTCTAAAGACTTCCCTACGTTCTCTGCCTAAAGACTTCCCTTATGTTCTCTGCCTAAAGACGTCCCTATGTTCTCTGCCTGAAGACTTCCCTGTGTTCTCTGCCTAAAGACGTCCCTACGTTCTCTGCCTAAAGACTTCCTTATGTTCTCTCCTAAAGACTTCCCTACGTTCTCTGCCTAAAGACTTCCCTACGTTCTCTGCCTAAAGACTTCCCTATGTTCTCTGCCTAAAGACTTCCCTACGTTCTCTGCCTAAAGACTTCCCTACGTTCTCTGTCTAAAGACTTCCCTACGTTCTCTGCCTAAAGACTTCCCTACGTTCTCTGCTTAAAGACTTCCCTACGTTCTCTACCTAAAGGCATCTCTATGTACTCTGCCTAAAGACTTCCCTACGTTCTCTGGCTAAACACTTCCCTATGTTCTCTGCCTAAAGACGTCCCTATGTTTTCTGCCTAAAGACTTCCCTATGTTGCTTACGTTCTCTGAATAAAGGCGCCTCTATGTTCTCTGCCTAAAGACTTCACTATGTTCTATGCCCAAAGGCGTCTCTATGTACTCTGCCTAAAGACTTCACTATGTTCTATACCCAAAGGCGTCTCTATGTACTCTGCCTAAAGACTTCCCTATCTTCTCTGCCTAAAGACTTACATATGTTCTCTGCCTAAAGACGTCCATGTGTTCTCTGCCTAAATGCGTCTATAAGTTCTCTGCCTAAAAACTTGTCTATGTTCTGTGCCTAAAGGCGTCTCTATGCTCTCTGCCTAAAGACTTATTATGTTTTCCGCCTAAAGGCGTCTCTACGTTATCTGCCTAAAGGCATCTCTATGTTGTCTGCCTATAGACTTCCCTATGTTCTCTACCTAAAGACTTCCCTATGTTCTCTGCCTAAAGACTTCCCTATGTTCTCTGCCTAAAGGCATCTCTATGTTCCCTGCCCTAAAGACATCGCTGTGTTCTCTGCCTAAATGCGTCTCTATGTTCTCTGCCTAAAGACTTTCCTATGTTCTCTGCCTAAAGATGTCTCTATGTTCTCTGCCTAAAGACTTCCCTTTGTTGTCTGCCTAAAGGCATCTCTATGTTCTCTGCCAAAAGGCGTCTCTATGTTCTCTGCCAAAAGGCGTCTCTATGTTCTCTGCCAAAAGGCGTCTCTATGTTCTCTGCCTAAAGACTTCCCTATGTTCTCTGCCTAAAGACTTCCCTATGTTGTCTGCCTATAGACTTCCCTATGTTCTCTGCAAAAGGCGTCTTTATGTTCTCTGCCAAAAGGCGTCTCTATGTTCTCTGCCTAAAGGCATCGGTATGTTCTCTGCCTGACTTTCGTATGTTCTCTCTGCCTAAAGATGTCTCTATGTTCTCTGCCTGAAGACTTTCCTATGTTCTCTGCCAAAAGGCGTCTCTATGTCCTTTACCTAAAGGCGTCTCTATGTTCTCTGCCTAAAGACTTCCCTATAGTAACTTTTGGTCTTTTTTTTCAAGTTGAAACAAAAGAAGTTTGAACGCGAAAATAAACTGTAGCAATGCGTGAGAAGTAATACATTGTATCTACTCTATTGCTTTGGGTGTTGGTCTTCGCCACTTTTTCGAATGGCCTAAAAAGAGAAAAATGGTGTTAAAGCTTAGTTCTCGTACAACTGTGACACTCTATATAGGGTAAACATGTAGTTAGCATGATGTTATAAGCTTAAATGTATGGAATACGCACATGCATAGGATATAAACATATACATGTATGATTGACAGAAAGAGAAAGAGGGATAAATACATACATAGTTGCAAACATGCATATAATTCTGAGTTGGTCGTTCATTGTTCCAAAGGCTCTCTGCTGCCAGGCCACTTAGAGTAGCCACATGTTGCATGTAGATTCTACATGATCCCAAAATCGTTTTCATTCAAAGAATTCTTTTACCAGAAGAGACGTTGAATTAAATTTTAAAATTCACTGTTCTCCCCGTCTTTGCTGAGCAGAATTTTCCTTCGCCAAGGTCGCCAATTTTTTTAACAGATTATAATTAAAAAGTTGGAATGCTGTAATGTCATTCACGCCTACTTGCGTAACCTCAGTATCGAATAGTTTCCCAAACATAATCGCACTTGGCATCACCCGGGGTGTAACATGCTTGTATATCTACATGAGGCGTTGTAACTGATCTGTAGTCTTGTGAGATTGTATTCACGACTGGTCAAGGGGAGGGGGGTTCACCACTGGTCTTAGGAAAGACGTCACTCTACTTTCTTGACTTGACTCAGGTGGGAATGAGTCCTCAGCTACAGGTAGACAAGATCTTGTCAGAGTATTAATGCAAAACGCCTAGCAGGCGCGTGCACTGTACCCCGGGAGTTGAGAAAGACTTTGAATGAAATGGCCTGCTGGGGAATATATGATGTACAGTCGATAAGTTTGCTCTTGTGCCGGAATACGAAGAATAAAACCATCTTTATTTTATATATATATATATATATATATAGAGATAGAGATATATAGATATATATATATATAGATATATAGATATGTATATATATATATTTATGTGTGTGTGTGTGTGTGTGTGTGTGTGTGTGTGCATGTGTGTGCGTATGTATGTGTGTGTGCATTCTATATGTGTCAGTGGGCTGTTTTTGTTGGTGTTTGTGGTGGTGTTTTTGTTTTTGCAAACTTGATTTAAAATGCATCGCGTACAATTGGGTCTTCTCCGAGATTTTTGTCTTTCATGTCTCGTTCCTTCTTCAACAAATACATTTGAGATAAGAAGACAATACTTTAGTTGAGCTTCTTTGTTGTGCCACTGTCTTGTGTGGGTACATTTTAATGTTTTTTGGCTATTTGGTTTTTACTGTTGTTGGGTATATCAACAAAGGGCATATCTAATGACGCAGTTGTCACGCGCTCAGGGAAGAGGGAGGGGTTGGAGTGGGGTTTGGAGGTGTGAAGATTGCCTTGAATGCTTACAATGACAGTTAAAAAGCCTTACTAGCAGCAAGGAAAGGGCATTACTATATTCATAGGTTGGAAGGACACACACATTGTGTTTACGCTCACCGACGACGACTCACCTGGCATGTCGAAAGTTCATTCTCACACTAAGACCTCGCTCGAAGACCTACCGATAAATTTCATTCTCACACTAATGCACCTCGCTCAAGACCTACCGATAAAATTTCATTCTCACTAATGCACCTCGCTCGAAGACCTACCGATAAATTTCATTCTCACACTAATGCACCTCGCTCGAAGACCTACCGATAAATTTCATTCTCACACTAATGCACCTCGCTCGAAGACCTACCGATAAATTTCATTCTCACTAATGCACCTCGCTCGAAGACCTACCGATAAATTTCATTCTCACACTAATCAAGCACCTCGCTCTCGAAGACCTACCGATAAATTTCATTCTCACT
>JAXRKP010001827.1:75000-87500 GCA_037039925.1 Doris montereyensis
AATCTAATAGCATGGTCGGCCACCTAGACTACCGGTATGGTCGGCCACCTAGACTACCGACAATATAAATCAAACACTTATCTAATAGCATGGTCGGCCACCTAGACTACCGACAATATAAACAATATCTAAATCAAACACTAATCTAATAATATGGTCGGCCACCTAGACTACCGACAATATAAATCAAACACTAATCTAATAGCATGGTGCCACCTAGACTACCGACAATATAAATCAAACACTAATCGTTCAGTGATAAATCCAGACAAACTACACGGCTTGAAAGCCAGGGTGGATTCATCGGGTTTTTTCCGTAGGTTATCCGTTTTTATTTCCCTCCTTATAAAGCCGTTTTGCTTCGTAATAATACGTTTCTAATATATTAATTGTCAGAATGTATGAAGGCAATTTTTGGGAGGGAGGGAAAACTTTTTTTTTAATTGTTGTGGGTTAGCCGGTTTTATCACTATAGCGGCGATTGTCTTCATTAACCTGATGGCAAAGTCATTATCATTATCTCCCTTTCTTCGTAAAGGCTTACCTCAATCATGAGAGTGATTTTGGGCAGGCGTAATGCGCTGAGCTCGTCAATCGTCCTCAGCCGCCCTGTCTTCTCGTCTATCGCGATGACTTTCGGAAGCCAGGTGGCCCTGAAATGAATCCGTCGATCTGATAAACACACTTCAGCATGAGGTGAAAAGTCAACGAAAACATGCCGACGCCATCTAGGGTCATTTAGCACTAGTGTCTTCGTCCACCTATCCACGTCCACAAAAAGGCAGCGATTTCAAGATTTCTAGAAGGACCTATGAGTTTCCTAGATCATGAAATACGAAAATGAAAGTAATGTTCACAACCAATTTACACATAACCCTATGTTTCTCCGATGACACAAGGCCACCAGATCCAAAAGTGATCTTCATCTGTAGTAGAGAAAAGAAGAAGTCCAAGTGTGTATATCCTGCAATGCCCTGCCTTCAGGATGCCAGGCTGAGGCAAGCACCATACCCCATGACCACTTAATCGTCATTGAGTCTCAGAGAAGAGCATGCTGGCATAGGGAGTACCATAAGACGAAAGGAATACACGGGAATGCTTGCTCATCAGATGCAGCAGTTTTGCCTATAAAGAGTCGCAGGCTTGTGGCAAAAAGCCTTTTATCCCATGCTCTACAAACAGTCAGTGCCGATTGACTGTCATAAACGGGACGGACATCACAGACACACACAATACGAAAATTATCTCATAGATTTTGGATTGGGAGGAAACTTTCAAACAATGGAGATGAAGAGATCTTGTTGATAGTCGATGCTGGAAGGACATGTTGAGGAGGATGATGATGACATTGGTAACAATGATGATGACTACGGTGACGATGGCGATGATGATGATGATAATAATGATGATAATAATGATGATGATGATGATGATGATAACGATGATGATGGTAATTATCTTTGTAGCAATAGAACATTGACTCATGGGGCTGGAATGGGGGGGGCGTCAAAGTTATTGTTATTGCTTTTTTTTCTACTGCTTCTGCTAATGACTATGATTATAAAGATGACAATTACGACGACGATGATGATGATGATGATGATGACGATGATGATGAGGATGATGATGATGATGATACTTCAGCTATGAATGTGAAGTGGTGATGTTGCCATTTGTTTTCAATTACCTTGCGTAATGTTGTATCGTATTGGATAGTTCAACGTATCGCCATCCACCGCCTTAAGCTCGTCCGGTAGAGGCCTGTCAGTGGACCCTGCAAATATCACAGAGTAAGGAAATACAGCTCAGTTATAATTCGCAGTACTATCATCTTTGATTTGCATTGGGCTTTATCTCCCAATTAGCTAGCAATAACACTTTTGAAACCATAATATATTGTAAAACGTTGACATCGAGAAGGAAATAGAGTCGCAAAAAGCTGTTAGCGTTTTCATACTGGTTTGACTTACGGAATTGCTATATGTTTGGGTGCCAACAATTGTTTTGTCGTACATCCAATGGATTTCAAGGAAGAGGTATAGACATAATTTTGTAGCTATTTCACAAGCATGATTGCCATTAGAAGTGGTGGTCGTTGGAATGACTTTTAACTTTTTGTTGTTGTTGCTTTGGTTAAGAAAGTAATTTAAAACACGTTGATCAATATATAAGATTATACTTAGCACCATGGAGCACATAATTCCAACCAAAAATGATCCAATGAAATAAAGTCATTGTATTTTTTTTAAACGTATTGGTCACAATGTGTGACTTTAGTTACGGAACATTGAACATTTTGAAGGGTTATTAAAAACAAAGGCATTTACAACATATAGAGAGACACCTGTTCTTCATTATAATCGCAACAGTAAATTATTTACGTTAGTTTAGCTTCCCAAACCGACTAAGGCAAAGCAAGCAATCAACCGTTTATCAATGTCATTTTACGATTTCAGTCTTACTGACACACGAATCAGTGAATGGACAAAACATTCTTCTTCGATCCCCAAGATCACCTTACGTGTGAATGTGGGTAAAATGAAATCCTCATCTGGTTTATTATCTGCTGTTTGTGGTTAAAGACAATGGACAAAGAGGCGTTAGTCATACCAAATTTGTGCCAACGTCTGTAACTCTCTCCACCCTTTCGTTTGTCTTGCCATCTGGCTTGATCTTTCTCTCTATGTCATTCTTTATACTCTTTCGTTTGTCTTGCCATCTGGCTTGATCTTTCTCCTCTTGTCATTCTTTATACTCTTTCGTTTGTCTTGCCATCTGGCTTGTCATTCTTTATACTCTTTCGTTTGTCTTGCCATCTGGTTGATCTTTTTCTATGTTTCTTTATACTCTTTCGTTTTTCTTTTCATCTCTGACTTGATCTTTTCCTCCATGTCATTCTTTATACTCTTTCGTTTCTCTTTTTCATCTCTGACTTGATCTTTCTCCTCTATCATTCTTTATACTCTTTCGTTTTCTTTTCATCTCTGACTTGATCTTTCTCCTCCATGTCATTCTTTATACTCTTTCTTTCTCTTTTCATCTCTGACTTGATCTTTCTCCTCTATGTCATTCTTTTACTCTTTCGTTTTTTCTTTTCATCTCTGACTTGATCTTTTCCTTTGTCATTCTTTATACCCTTTCTTTTGTCCTTTCATCTCTGACTTGATCCTTCTCCTCTATGTCATTCTTTATACCTTTTGTCTTGCCATCTCTGACTTGATCCTTCTCTTGTCATTCTTTATACCCTTCCTTTTTGTCCTTTCATCTCTGACTTGATGGCATTCTTTATACCCTTTTGTCCTTTCATCTTCTCCTCCTATGTCATTCATTCTTTTGTTTGCCATCTTTGACTTGATCCTTCTCCTCTATGTCCTTTTACCCTTTCTTTTGTCCTTTCATCTCTGACTTGATCCTTCTCCTCTATGTCATTCTTATACCCTTTTTCTTTTGTCTTCATCTTGACTTGATCCCTCCTCTATGTCATTTTTATACCCTTTCATTTCTCGTTTGTCTTTTCATCTCCATGTCATTCCTGTCCTTTCTTCTTTTGTCTTGCTTGATCTTTCTCCTCCATGTCATTTCTATACCATTTCGTTTGTCTTTTCATCTCTGGCTTGATCTTTCTCCTCCATGTCATTTCTATACCATTTCGTTTGTCTTTTCATCTCTGGCTTGATCTTTCTCCTCCATGTCATTTTTACACCATTTCGTTTGTCTTTTCATCTCTGGCTTGATCTTTCTCCTCCATGTCATTCTTTATTCTTAGTCGCCCTCTAGATCTATTCCTTGCGGATTCCATGTCAAACTTTGTCTTGTTATGTTGGATCTTGGTCCTCTCATTATATGGCCATTCTATCCTCACTTTCTTATCTTTAAACCTCTCAACTGAGAGCTACTTGGTCCTCCGTAAAGCTTTCCATTCCTGATTGTGTCTTGCCAAAGTACGCCGACAATGTGCCTCAGACAGCTGTGTTTGTAAAGGACAGGAATCCTTGTATTGTATCTTTGGTGTTCCTCGATGGACTTCACATTTAAATTGAAGGTCTTTATTTCAGTTTTGTCCTTGATTGTATTGCTGTTCCAGATCTGTCTCAACACTAAAGATGCTTTCCGTCCTTTTTGGACATCTTGACATGTTCGTGAGGCAGAAGCCGCTTTACATTTTGAAGTGCTTCACAATTGGTTGTGAAGGGCTAATACTTTGGCTTTCACTCCAGGAATTTTAGTCGTTGTCTTGCTGGTCTTGAGTCCTATACCCATTGATGTTGCTCCATTAACGCCTGTCTTGTCTTGCGTATGTCTGCGATTATGAGCTCATGGTCCAATTCGTCTGCAAAATCCAGGTCATCCAGCTGAGATGCTAGAGTCCATTGTATTAAATTTCTTTACTTCATTAAATTTCCTCATCATAGTAGTCAATGGCTAGCAATAGAGATATTAAGCATCCCTGGCGGACTCCCGCCTTGATTTAAAAGACTGCTCGCCGTCATGTCAGCATGAATGATTCTCCCCTGCATTCCCCCTGACAAATACAAAAAGTGACATGAGGCGTGGCGAGTTCACTCGGGTTACTTTAGGGGTTGTGGCGAAACCGTATTGTTGGGAGCTTGTAAACACGACCCCGAAATCCCCTTAGTATGAGATGTGGGAAAATCAAATCAAAATGTAATTACGACGACACTGGATCAAAACTCTTGACTGGCCCAGGTGGGAGATGGGGGAGGGCGGGAGAGGGGTTCACGACGTTATACTCTTAGGAAAGATACTTCATTCTGCTTTCCTCACTCGACTCAGGTGTGAGTGAGTACCGAGCTATAGAGAAAGATCGTGTAGTGTGTTAGTAAGAAGTGTAGAATATGCTCCCCGTGGAGTTGAGGAGGACTTGGAAGGAACTAGCATGCTGGGTGATAAATAATGTGCAGTCGGTGTGCCTGCACTTGTGTGGGGATACAGATTATAAATTCACCTTTATCCTTCTTCATGTTTAACTTTGTAAATTGCTCCGGCTTTATCTAAACTAGTTTGCTGGGGTTCCTTTTCTTTCGCCTTTATTCACTTTCGCCAGTCACCCTTTTGATACTTCCTTTGCATGTAATATGTATATGTGAAAAAAATGTCCTTTGGATTAATAACATACAAGTATATCTTATCTATTTCTATTTTACTTTATCTAATCGGTTTTTAGACATGTAGTATCTAATTTTTGTTGCTTCTTTTTCAAATCGTATCTCAGCTTATCATAGTTTGTTGGTTTTTTTATCATGCCTTATAACTTTCGGGACATCCAAACTTACTACAAAGGAGGGGTTGGCGCTGACAGTGTAATGATTGACGGTACAGGTGTATTTGCAGCTTTTGTGTGTGAACCGTGGTGGCAAATCGTCCACATCTTGTATAACCACCTTCAGGTTGGCGGTTCCGGTCTTTTCCCCTGCGTCCTGAAGGGAGAAAGGTGAAGGTTGTGAGAGAAAAAAATGTCGGCAACCATTTTGTTCTGACATATTCCTCCACTCAACAACAACAACAACATCACCACCACAACCACCACCACCACCACCACCACCAACAACAACAACAACAACAACAACAACAACAACAACAACAACAACAACAACAACAGGACTCACTCAGAGCAAAGGCAATAAATGTAATGGATTTGGACAAATGTCAAAAGTGAAGTAAGTGCCATACTCAAAGAGTTCAGCGTAGGGTAATCAGTAGTAGTCATGATTTTTCCAGGCATACGCCATAGTGGGGCACATTATAGTTGTCATTGCTGTCCACGCAATCCACCGTCTGAATAGACCTAGCAACCCATTTCGTTGTACGGTTGACAGGCGAGCCGACTGAGTTACTGGCGTCTCTTTAGCACAAGAGTACTCAATCAAAGATATCATCAAATTATTAATACCATAAAATTGTTTAAGTTATTATCAATTCAATTCAATTCAATCATCTTTATTGATCCTTTAAAAATGAAATTATAATTGTGTTATCACAAGTTCCTTTTAAAAAATAAAAGGATACATGGTTTGAAGAAAATAAAGAAAAACGTTCCAATTTTCATGTAAGACTTCACGTCTAAGTTGTTACGGGGTGGGGGAGGGGAGGGGGAGGTGTTACTTGTTTATACAAAATACAACCGTATACAGTCATTAAGGATCTTTTCTTTTTCTTTCTTACTTTTTAAAATGCATATTTAAAAGACGACAGGACTTGGGCCATTTTGTGTCGCTGTGCGATTGACATGGGAATCATCCGTGGATTTTTCTTCCCGTCGACCATTCATATTGACCGACGCCACGCGCGCGTTATGTGGTCAGGTCAGGCTGCCAGGCTTGGCATCGTGTGGTCCTGACTCTCGAATCCTGGCAATGCTAGGCCCAACGTCGTAGTTCCATGGCGTGGACACTTCACACGCACGTTTTCCATGTGGGTGTAAAGGGAAGCCAGCACCAGCTGGGAAGCAAAGACAACAACAGCAAAAATGAAATCTGAGACAGAGTAGCGTCATGTCCATGAGGCGATGCATTATCATCCGTTTCGCTTTACGCTTTGGTAACCGTAACAAGCTCCAGCCTGATGAGCTGTAGCAATCTTGAAGGTATTTTTCTTTTCTTACATTCATATTCAACTGACGTCCCTTGCATTAGTGAAATTCATTACTTTAAAAGCTAAACAGCCATGTGGGGGAGAAAATAAAAATCATGAGAATAACTCAGATGAGAGAACAAAGGAGCAAAGCAAGTTTTGACACGACGATGATGATTCTTTCTTTCTCTTTCTTTATCAGTTCCATTCTACCTTTTGGTGTATGGGTTCAGATGCCTGAGATGATCTTTCTCCAGGATGCCCTGTCCTGGCATTTTCTGTTTCCTTCTAAAAAAAGTTAAATTTCTATGTTTCAATGCCTCTTTTTTATCTTCTTCCCACTTTCTCCGAGGTCTGCCTTTTGGACTTTTCTCTTGGGCTTTAGCACTGTATACTGATTTAGCTATTCTATTGTCATTCATTCTGTTTACATGCCCAAACCATCTCAATTGATTTGTTTCTATCTTAGTTTTTATGCCATCTGCTTTGGTTTGATCTCTTATTGTTGTGTTTCTGATTTTGTCTCTTTTAGTTTTCCCTACTACTCTTCTTAGATATTTCATTTCAGCTGCCTGTACTCTACTGTATTCTCTACTGTCTTAAGTCCAAGTTTCGCTGCCATAGAGGAGAATAGGACAATAAACTGTATTGTATACTGCCATTTTGGTTTTTGTTGACAATTCTTGTTTACCTACAAATGCCTTTCCTAAATGGTTATATATTGCACTTGTCTTTTTGATTCTCTGGCTGATTTCTTCTCTCAGTTTTCCCTCTGAGTTAATCATTACTCCTAGGTAATTGTAGCTTTGAACTTGTTCTAAATTCTCCCTGCCCAATTTAAGATTTTGTGTTTTAGCTTCCCTAGTTACTAGCATTGTTTTGGCTTTCTTTTGCATTTACTCTCATTCCTCTTTTATTTAGTTCATTGTTCATAATGTTGATATTCGACTGAAGGTCACTTTCTGATTTTCCAAACAGAACTAAATCATAGGCAAATGAAAGCATTGATACATTTACTGGTTTGAGCTTCCACATACCTACATTCATTTTCTTCATTTTTGAGGATGCCTTTGCGACTGAATCCATAAATGTGACAAAAGAGGACTTGGAATACAACCCTGTCTTACTCCTAAATCTACATCAAATTCTGCAAATATGTTTCCAGCTACTCTCACTGCACATGTTGGTTTATTGTAAAAACTTTTAATGGCTTCTATTAAATTTTGCTCTAAATTGTGTTCTTTTAAGGAATGCCATAGTTCGTCCCTGCTCACAGTGTCAAATGCCTTTTCTAAGTTAATGAAACACAGGTGTAAGTCAATGTTTTCTCAAGGAATTTTTCTATTATTTGTCTAATTGTAAATATATGGTCTTGTACACTTCGTCCTGGTCTAATTCCACTCTGATGCTCTTCAATCTGATCCTCTACTCTTTTCCTTAGTCTCATTTCCAGTATCCTGGCATATACTTTTCCTGGAACGCTAATTAGTGATATTCCTCTATAGTTTGAGCATTCCATAGTTGATCCTTTCTTATATATTGGTACTACCGTTCCCTTTTTCCAGTCGTTTGGCACCTGTTTGGACTTCCATGCTTGTTGGCATATTGCATGTAGTAGTTTGTCTGCCTCTCTCCCTTGGTTTTTAATCATTTCTGGACAAACTTGATCTGCTCTTGGGGCTTTTCCTAATTTCACTTTTCTTATAGCTGTTTGGATTTCTTCCATTGAGATATCTACATCTTCAACTGTCTCATCTGGATTACTTGATACTCTTACTAATTGATCTTTAGTCCTTGTTGCCTATGATCTGGAGGGATTATGTAATTGGTGGACAAATACTTTCTCCATGTTTCCATGATTTCGCTGTCTTCTTTCATTATTTCTCCTTTGACATTCTTAATTTGTCGTATTGGGCATTTTAGTCGGTTTTCTCGTGCTCTTCATTGCCCCCCCAGAATAGCTTTTGATTTCCTTGATAGCTTTCTTGGAGTCTTTGTCCAAACTCTTCCCATTGTTCCTGTTTTGCTTTCTAACTTCCTCTTTGGCGATAGTTCTTTTATTCACGTAATCTATCCTATCCTCTGGTCTCTTTGTTTGCAAGTATTTCGTCCAGGCATCCTTCTTTTCTTTGATCTTAGTCTCTGACATTATCATTCTGTTCTTTTCCTATCTCCTTTAATTTGTTTTCTACCACAGACCTCTTCAGTACAACTGAGGAGTGTTTCTTTATACATTTGCCACTTTTCTTCTATTGTGCTATCATTCAGATCCATCTGTCTTTCACTGATAAATCGTTTTATCCTAGATTGATAGACTTGTTTTACTACTGGTTTATTTAGTTCCTCTATTTTGAGTTTAATAGCTTTCTTCTCTTTCCTTTTTGTTTGTTTTCCTCAGTCAGTAATCTCACTTTGGCAATCACTAAGTGATGATCACTAAATATTTCTGCTCCTCTGTTTACTCTTGCATTCAATGTACTGTAAAATATGGAGCTACTAACTATTATGTAGTCTATGATTGACTTTTTCACAGCTGTCTTCATTTACTCTTGTATATTTGTGGATATCTTTCTGAGGAAAAAAGGTGTTGGCTATTTTCATGTTGCTCTTTAGGCAAAAATCTATGAGTCTCTCTCCATTTGGAGAAGTTGTTTGTCTCTCCTTCTTTACCTATTACTCCTGACGTTTCTACATTGTTGCCTACTCTAGCGTTTAAATGTCCTAAAAGCATTAGTTCCTGTTTGGATTTAAGATTCTCTGCAGCTATTTGTAAATCATTTTCGAAGATATCTTTTTTCTTCTTTAGTTGCATCCTCATTTGGTCCATAAGCTATTAATAATTTAATTTCTCGTCCTTTTGGTTTAATATTTACCTCTAATAGCCGTGGGCTTATAAATTTCCAACTTTCTAGTAGCTTTTCATGCCTTTGATGCACTAGGAGGCCTACTCCTGCTCTAGCTCTATCTTTGACATCTACTCCTGAGAAGATTAAAATATGATTTGGTCCTACATTTTCTATTTCTTGTCCTTTCTTCTTTGTTTCTGTAATGGCCAAAAATTTACTTTGAATTTTTTCCATTTCTTCAACTAATTCTAACTCTTTTCCATTTATTGCCCTAACATTCCATGTTCCAAAAATCAGTCCTTGTTCGTTTCCAAGTTCGTCTTCCAAAGATCAAGCCGGTTATATTTCTTTTACTTCTCTGAATCAGGTTGTTTTGGATAAGCAGGGGATTAGCCCACTGTACCCTAGGTAGATGGTGGGGCTGCCACCTTGAGGCCCCCTACCAGGCCTTGTTCTTTTCTGTCAGGGTTAACTCCCTTAGCCTTTGATCGTTAAAGAGCGGCCTGCAAGACAGTTGGTTGTTTTCTGTCCGGGTTAACTTCCTTAGCCTTTGGTCAGCAAGACCCGCCTGCAAGGCAGCAGGAGACTCGTGGAGGGCGGGATCATCTACTCCCCATACAGGTGATCACCTGTCCACTGCCCGGACGATGATGATTCACTGGACTGAAATACAAACTTGAAAGCATATCATCATGGTCATTTCGAATCTCACTCTGAGCACATCACGCTTACTCACTCTCACTACAATGCCTATTGTAAAATTTCTTGTCCTTGGAAGACTCTCGTAGTCCACACCTTTTCGTGTGTACACTTGTCCCTGGTAGCTTTGTATGTCTAGATAATCTAATGCTTCATTCTGGAGGGAAGAAGAAGACAAAAGAAAATACTCTTAAGCCAGAGGTGAGCGAAGTCTCAGTTGCATATTACTGTTCTTGAAGAAAACGATGCTGTGCAATCAATTTAATTTCATAGCCATTTCGATCTCCTTGAACGTATACAATGGACAACAATAATTACTGCCCCCCCCCTCTCTCTCTCTCTCTCTCTCTCTCTCTCTCTCTCTCTCTCTCTCTCTCTCTCTCTCTCTCTCTCTCTCTCTCTCTCTCTCTCTCTCTCTCTCTCTCTCTCTCTCTCTCTCTCTCTCTCACTCTCTCTCTCTCTCTCTCTCTCTCTCTCTCTCTCTCTCTCTCTCTCTCTCTCTCTCTCTCTCTCTCTCTCTCACTCTCTCTCTCCTCTCTCTCTCTCTCTCTCTCCTCTCTCTCTCTCTCTCTCTTCTCACTCTCTTCCTCACTCACTCTCACTCACTCACTCACTCTCACTCTCTTCCTCTGTCATTTTCCCTTAAGACGCATTTTATTTTCCCCACTCTGCCCAGGTACAAATGGGTACACGCATTAGCTAAGGAGTAAAAACCTGTGTCGGACTAGCGTCCTGTTCGGGAGGTGATTAGTATCACCTGTTCAGCTTCAGGCTATTAACACGGAGATAAATTTCGGTTCTTTGGGCTGTAATGGTCTTGAAGGAACTTTACATCACACTTCAGACTAAAAGATTAAACGTCTCCGACACCTCATTCATTTTGGAAGACTAGTGCAAAATATCTGCGAGACGTTTAAAATTAGTTTGGTTTTTTCTGAAATTTCCAAAAAAACGTTTTGAGTTTAAATGTTATTATTATCTAGCGCCTTATACCAAAGTTTCTAAGGCGATATGCCCACGAGAACTTTTTTAATTTGAGGCGTATTCCTAAATGTCCTCGGGACGTTTTGAGTTGGAAGATTGTTCCAAATGTCCTCGTGACGTTTTGAATTGGAAGATTGTTCCAAAATGTCCTCGTGACGTTTTGAATTGAAGATTGTTCCAAATGTCCTCGAGACGTTTTGAATTGGAAGATTGTTCCAAATGTCCTCGAGACGTTTTGAATTGGAGGGCTATTCCAAAATGACCTCAAGACATTTTAAATTGGAAGGTGGTTCTGAAATGTCATTCAGACATTTTAAATTAGAACATTGTCCAAAATTTCCACGAACCGTCATAAATTGAAATTTATATCGAAATATTTTAAATTGGATGACTATGCAAAATGTCCGCGAGACGACTTAAACTGAAAGGTTATTCCGGAATCCCAACGATATGTTTTAAACTGGAAGATATTCGGAAATGTCGATAAGACGTTGTGAATTAGAAGGCAATTCTGAAATGTCCCCGAGATCCTTCAATGGGAAGTTTATTCCGAAATGTCTCCTGGCCATCTTAAATTGGAGGGCTGTTCTGAAACTTCCTTGAGAGTTTTGAATTGGAAGGTTGTTTCGAAATGTCCTGGAGAAATGTTTACACGACGCCTGAAATAAAAAAGCTTGTTCTGATACGTCCTTGAGGTGTTTTGAATTTGGAGGTTGTTCCGAGATGTCCCTATATATGAATTATAGGGTTGTTTCAAAATGTAGTCGAGGCGTTTTAAATTTGGCGTCCATCCGCAATTTAAATTGGGAGATTGTTTTGAAATATCCCAGCTATGTTTTTAATTGTGAGGTTGTTATGAAATATCCCAGAGAGCTTTTAAAATTGGAGAGTCGTTTACGAGTAATTGCGTGCCGTGAGTCCAGTTTATTTGGGGTTTTCTTTTAGTTGATTTACCCACATCCACGACTAAGGTGGTCTCATGGCTTTTGGTAGAATTTTAAATTTTTCCCGAACTGCCATGTAAACAACCAAGGGATCCTTAACGTGCACATGGTGTTGTAATCTGCACACGAGACCTCCTTGTTATCATCCGTTTCCGGTGGGACTAAGTGTCGATCCACCTACATCGACCATGGTACTACCGAGTCCCCATTCCCTCTCCCCTCCCTCCCTACCGTGATTTCATCGCTCGCTGATATCGTACCTGTGATGCGTCAGATTCGTTGAAGTTGATGCTTCTTATCTCTCTCTCATCGAGGTTTACGTCCGCATCCCGAGCCATGTCAATGAGATTCACAATTTTCACTGGAAATCGGTTGGTCTGTGGATGAAAAAGTAGTACATCAGTTAGAAAATGTGTTGTGATCTCTGTCTGTCTGT
>JAXRKP010001828.1:0-35000 GCA_037039925.1 Doris montereyensis
TGCAAACAAAAACAAGCAGTGCCCAAACTGTGGATCCGGTTCCATATCCTTTTTCCAAGGAACAAAAGCTGAAAGTATTGCAAGCATTTGCACCACTACAGCAAGATGTGCAGGAAATTGAAATTTAACAAAACAAAGGAAACAATGTGTGAGATAGATGAAGACGAAGAAGTCTTTTTTTCTAATTCTAATTCTAATGCATAGAAATAAATTCCAAGGACCAAGCAAACACTGTGAGAGTCAGAGACGAGATATTTGCCAAAATCAAGATTAAGATACCAAATTTCAAGGACAACACGACACTCAAAGTCAAAATTGACACAGGTGCACAAGGAAATGCGCTACCTGTTAGATTATATAAACAGATGTCCCCTGGTCAGCTAGATCGAAAAGGACACCCAGTATCCTTGTCACCGTCACACAAAGTCCTGATTGGATACGGAGGTCATAAGATCAAACACTTTGGTACAACTGTTCAATCAACTGTGAGTAGCAAGACATCAAACATACAGCTAGTTTCTATGTCACTATTTCTCACAGAAGATAAAGGTTCAACAATAGTGGGACTTTCATCGCACAAGCATTGCACCTGGTGACATTAAACTGTCTAGTAGTACACGGCAAGGCAATTACGAAGGAAACCTTGTAACAACACATCCGCACATTTTTGATGGAATTGGAAAATTCCAGGGCGAATACCACATGCATATTGACAGAGACGTGCCACCAGTTATCCACCCACGAAGAAAAGTGCCAATCAGCCTGAAAGAGAAATCAAAATTGAACTTGTGGAAATAGTGAAGACAGGAATAATAGCCAAAGTCCAAGAGGGTGAGCCAACAGACTGGGTAAACAACCTCGTTTACCATGAGACGCCCAATGGGCGGTTGCGACTATGCTTACATCAAAGGACCTTAACAAGGCCATAGAGCGAAGCATGACATCACTCCAACCATGGAGGAATTATTACCAAAAATAAAGCGGAGCCAAATATTTCTCCATCGTAGATGCCAAATGTGGCTATTGGAATGTGATTTTAGATCTCGAGTCCATTTACCTGACAACGTTTAATTCGCCATTCGGAAGGTATCGGTTCACGAGAATGCCTTTGGTCTACAAATGAGCCATGATATTTTACAAGCTAAGATCGACCAGACCTTTGAGGAATGCCCACGAGTAACAGGCATTGCTGACGATATCGTCACCTATGGCAAGGACGAGGCGGAACACGATAACAACCTCATGAGAATGATGGAAAGGTTTCGGGAAACTGGACTCAGGCTGAACCCAGACAACTGTCAAATTAAGAAAACAGAAATCAAGTTTTATGGAGTAATTTGCTCTGAAAGGAGCCAGACCTGACCCAGCAAAAGTATCAGCCTCCAAAAGATGGAATCTCCAAAAACATCCAAGAGCTACAATCTTTTTCTGGGACTTGACGAGTAGAAATACTTTAAATCGAAATTTTGGGGACCCTCTAAACCATTTTGGTTTAAAGGCATTTTGGTTTAAAGCAAGTTTCCTTTTGCGATGTTTTTAAAGGAGGGTAACTATGTTTGGATTGGGTTGTTTCCTTTGTTAATGTTGATGACTAAAGAGGCCCTCTTGGTGACCATAATAATGTAATTGTTTTGATTGTTGATTTGTTGTTTTTGGGGTTTTTTTGTTAGTTTTTTTTGTTTGTTTGTTTTTTTTTTGTTTTTTGATTTTATTTTTCCCATTCATACTCTCATTCACACTTAATACAAAATACAGATTTGGATCATCAGGTATTCATCTTTCATTCAGTCTCTTCATCTTTATTTCATTAAAACAAGAAAAAAAAAGGAAAATAGGAAAGGTGGGGAAAGGGGTGGGATGGGGATACAACTTATAAGGCTTTCTTGAAAAAGTTTTTATAGATGTTTGGCGTGATTTTGAGACGGAGAGTCTATCCACGTAGTCCTGCAAGTTTGAGATCAGGTTAAGCTGTTGTTCTGCACCTGACTGGCTCTCAATGAAGTGGCGGAGAGTCTTGACCGCATCTCTTGCATCTGCTATAGTGGGTGGTGGTGGTGGTTTCTTGGTCCTCTTCTTCTTCTTCCTCTTCTTCCGAATTCCTCGTGCAATGTTGTCAAGTCTTCGTCAACAGCCAAATAGGCTTCTACTGTTGCAGTAAGTGATATCAGGTAACTTAACCTGCTAAAGAGGTTGCCGAAGTCCTTGATGACATCACCCTTCTCGCTAGGCTGCGTGGTCTCGTCTCCTGTTCTTCGCTGCATCATCTTTCAACGCAAAACCTGCAAGTCTGAAACCGTTTGCAATGCACTTCTGTTGGACTAGGACCACGCTTCTTTGATCTGGTAAAGGGCATCAAGCACGTTGACAGAATTCGTCTTTCCTTCTGCCTTCAATTTGTCCACAACATGAAGCAGGTAACCGCGCACCATCAGCTATCTGTTTGAAGACTTTGATTATGCCCCTGATCACAAGGCTGCAATATGCTCGTTGTGTTTGGCAGGAATACAAGTTCTATTGCCTTCAGGTCCAATTCTGGGAGGAGCAGGGCAATTGTCCACCACCATGGTAATTTTTCTGCTCTGGGCCAAAAACTGCCTGTCGAGTTTCTGAGCCACTCCTCAAACATCTGCGAAAGTCATTCAGGCCTTCTTGTTTTTGTAGGAGACAGGGAAGTGTCTTAACATGTTTGAAGGACCGTGGCTTCATAGACTTGCCAATCACTAAGGGTAGCAGTTTGTCACTTCCATCCATGTTGTTGGCGAGCAGGACAGTGGGTGACTTTTAGATTTCTCCGCACCGGTGCACGTCGTCCTTCAGAGCTAGAGTCTTGTCGGAAGGCACAGGAAAAAAAGGCCTGTCTCGTCAGCGTTGTATACGTCGTAGCTGGAACATATCTGTTGAGAATTTTCTGGAGGGCATCAGATGTCCAGTTTTGGGCTTCCTCTTTTGGTGCTGCTGCTGCTTTCGCTGATCACTCGAAAGGTGATCCCTCTCCTCTGTTTAAACTTCTGTAGCCAACTGGGGGTAGGGGTAAATCAATTTAATCATCTGTGTTATCTCAGCTGCTTTGCCGATAATCACTGGTCCTGACAATGGTACGTTCATTGATCTGGCCTGTCGGAGACAGAGAAACACTGCTTCCTCTAGCTCTTCTGACTGCAGGTTTCATTTTCTTTGTAGATGGGCGAAACCTTTTTCACGAGCCTTTTTAGCCTCTCCCTGTCCTTCCAAAATGGTTGATAATGTTGAGTTCGGGATGCCGTGCTTTTTTACATATCTCCGTCTTGTTTAATTTCTTTTCGTCCGCTTCCGAAAGAATATTGAGTTGAACTCCAATGTGTATGCACAGTGCTTTCTTTTAGACAACTTTGACTGGCTGAATTAAAACTAAAAAACCCAGAAACGATCAAAGTTCTCGTGATAGTGATAGTGATAGTGATAAATGAATTAAATAAATGATGCACAGCGACTGTGAAACGAAGTGAATGGAAATGAAACGCATCAATGCTAAACTCTACACACCCTATCCCCGTGTAGAAAAAGGTCTAAATCAAAGCACACACACACACACACACACACACACACATGCGCGCGAACACATACCAACGAGCACACAATTAAACGGCGTACCAATGTGAAGACTATCCACACTACACCAGAGATAGGTGGAACTAAGCGAGATCGTTCAGTTTGCCATCCTGCAGTGCTTAACAGGTGTCCTAACCAAAATCTCTCAGGTATAGGTAGTTCAGGTCCTAACCCTCTCTCGCCTGACCGGTGTGCCAAACGCGGACGGCGTGCAATTGAAGTGTATAACCAGTGACAGCCCAATGATAATAATTACACCGAGTCTTTTGTTTTACCGTACTTTCTAGTTTGTTTACTTTTTCTAGTTTGTTTACAATGGCGAGTACTTCTGGAAAATCTCGACGTTGTCAAGACGATGGAAAAGAAAAGAAAAGTCAACATTGTTCAGCTTGTAATTGCAAAATTCCAGACATTTACACTCAGATGTCTTTCTTTCGATTTCCAAAGGATGAAGAGATGTAAGTTTACCTTGTATTTGTGTTTTAAAATCTTAGGGCCTAACAAGCGTAGCGTCCTGCATGGAAGTCTGTTATTTCTTTGACAAGTGAGGAACAAAATTACATGTAAAGTAATGAGTTAAATTTTAATTGAGATTAATAGTCCATATAAACAGACCTAGAATCTAGTCACATTCAAGTGTATGTGACGTGGAGTCTAGTGTTGTTTGCAAACCATGTAAATTCGATCTACCTAATAATCTGAATGTCTCCAGTAGTCACAAGAAGATCAGACTGTCAATTTGGTATCAGAAAAATGTTCTCATCATTTCATATAAAGCCTTCACTACCCCGCCCCTCCCTTTTTTCCAATCCCTTTTTAAATCTGTGCGTGTGTGTGTGTGTGTGTGTGTGTGTCGTGTGCATATAGTAGCAGCACAGTATAGTTTCTTCTTTTTCTCTACCTTCACAGATCCAGAAGATGGGTAATTAACTGTCGCCGTGAAGACATTTTGAAGAAGACAGCTCAACAGCTATACACATCTAATGTGTTGTGTGAAAAGCACTTTGAAGATCTCCAGTTCATTAGACTTGACACAAGGAATCGTTTAATTGGCACAGCTGTTCCAACTTTATTTGACATCAACAACCCTCCAAAGAAGCTCACCACTGTTCGTTCAGCACTCGTAAAAGATTCATATCAAACCCTATCAGCTCACCTACCTCATCTTATGCAAAGAAATTGAAGCTCTTTTGAATCCAGAAAGTTCCAATTTTAACCCCAAAATGACCCAACATTCTCACCTTGGGTCAACCTCTAATCCTCCTAACCCCAAAAGAAGTAGGCAATGAGGGCAAACGATAATGTCCTTGAAGAAGAAGGTCTGGAGGAACAAAAAAACGCAAAATAAGTTACAAGCAAGCGAAAAAGAAATCAACCTTTGGTCAAAGAAATTTCTCACGATCCAAAATCTCTTGGCAAAACACTTGAGTGGACCCTGCTTTAGATTTTGTTATGAATCAACACTGTTTCAAGACAACAAGCATGGTCGAAGATGGACTAAGGAGCGAAACGGTTTGCCTGGTCCCTTTTTCACAGCTCACCCAAAACATACCGGTTGCTGAAGAAAGTCTTTTACCTGCAACATCTCTACATTGAAACGTTGTATGGCAAATATCATATATATAGAGACAGGGTTCAGGACATAACTGATAGATGCCTTCAAAGCAAATGTGTCAACAATGACGGAAAAGAGAAAATTTACCATAGTCTTGGATGAAATGTCCATCAAAGAATCCATGGGGTGTGATCAAAGCATGACATTGTTGAAGGCTTCGAAGACTTTGGCACATTCAGGACTAAGTATGTCACTGTATTTCTAGCAAGGGCATTATGTCAAAATAGAAACAACCTTTCAAGCTATTTTTTTCAAGTGGAACGATTAAGGATAAAGTGCTAAAGTACTTTAATTGAGGATTCCATTTCTTTCTTAGGAGTGAGTTGGACTCACGTAGAAAGCTTTGATTTGTGACCAGGGAACCAACAACAGATCAGCTTTGAAGTTGATGGGAGTTTCTTTGACCCGCCACCTTATCTGGACAGAAATGACAGCAGAGTCCATTTGATGTTTGATCCTCCTCCTTGCTGAAGAACATTCGAAATGATCTAAAGAAGCATGGATTCCAAGTAGGCACTGGTGAAAGTGAAAGTAAAACTATCTGGAAGCATGTTATAGAATTTTATGAGAAAGACATCACACTTCCTGTCCGAATGGCCCCTAAACTAACCCGCAAACATGTGGAAATGTCCCTTTTCTCAAACCTCACTATCCGTTTGGCTGCTCAAGTGTTTAGCCATTCAGTCTATGGTTGCTTTAGGGGCTCCTTCCAATTGTAAATTAAGCCACTGCAAATTTCACTAAGAAGTTTGACAGTTTATTTAACTGCTTCAATAGCTATACCCCCAAAAGGAAAAAAAAACCGTGAACCACGCCATCACCAACACCTGTTCACACCAAAGTTTTTCTCAAAAGAAACCTTAACATGGCTCTCTGAACTTCAGTCCATGTCAAAAGTAAAACCACTCCACCCCTGTTTGGAAGGCTGGCAGGCCTCTATTTCAAGCTTGCTGTCTCTCGTGATGATCTCACAATTAACTGTGGCATGAAATACGTCCTCACCAGTCATCTTAATCAGGATTGCATTGAGAATTTGTTCTCAGTCATCCGTGGAAAAGGAGGCCACTGAGACAACCCTTCTACTGTGCAGTTCAAACTGCATTCCATCCAGACCATGGTCGATTCCATGTTTTCTCCCACACAAAACAGCAATTGTCAAGAAGACCTAAATAGTTTCCTTGTCAACCTCACAAACATGCCAGTAAAGAAATCATTTAATCCCAACAATGACAACAGAGTGTAACAACTTATCTGAAATTTCAAAAAATGCCAGTCAGGACTAGCTGATGAGACTTTGATAACGTGGATAGCATCAGCTAGTCTAACTGACATTTTTTTGAAATTTCAGATAAGTTGTTTCCTCTTCTCTTATTGCATCGATACATTTGTAATTTATATACATTTCGCATCTTCAGCGTAAATTTTTGTCTTGATTGATACTCCTTTCATTCATTCTCTATCATTTCTTCTTTTTCTAGACCCAGTGAGATATAGATATCTAGTCTTACATTTATCCTATCATTTCTTCTTTCAGACCCAGTGAGATATAGATCTAGTCTTACATTTATCCCATCATTTCTTCTTTCTAGACCCAGTAAGATATAGATATCTAGTCTTACATTTATCCTATCATTCCTTCTTTCTAGACCCAGTGAGATATAGATATCTAGTCTTACACTTATCCTATCATTCCTTCTTTCTAGACCCAGTGAGATATAGATATCTAGTCTTACATTTATCCTATCATTTCTTCTTTCTAGACCCAGTGAGATATAGATATCTAGTCTTACATTTATCCTATCATTTTCTTCTTTCTAGACCCAGTGAGATATAGATATCTAGTCTTACATATCCTATGTTCCTTCTTTCTAGACCCAGTGAGATATAGATATCTAGTCTTACATTTATCCTATCATTTCTTCTTTCTAGACCCAGTGAGATATAGATATCTAGTCTTACATTTATCCTATCATTTCTTCTTTCTAGACCCAGTGAGATATAGATATCTAGTCTTACATTTATCCTATCATTCCTTCTTTCTAGACCCAGTGAGATATCGATATCTGTCTTACATTTATCCTATCATTTCTTCTTTCTAGACCCAGTGAGATATAGATCTAGTCTTACATTTATCCTATCATTTCTTCTTTCTAGACCCAGTGAGATATAGATCTAGTCTTACATTTTATCCTATTTTTTCGTTCTTGTTTCCCATACTCACACGTCTCTCTCTCTCCCCTTTCTTTTTCCCCTGCTTGTTTTCTTTCTCTCTCTCTCTCTCTCTCTCTCTCTCTCTCTCTCTCTCTCTCTCTCTCTCTCTCTCTCTCTCTCTCTCTCTCTCTCTCTTCTCTCTCTCTCTCTCTCTCTCTCTCTCTCTCTCTCTCTCTCTCTCTCTCTCTCTCTCTCTCTCTCTCTCTCTCTCTCTCTCTCTCTCTCTCTCTCTCTCTCTCTCTCTCTCTCTCTCTCTGTATATATATATATATATATATATATATATATATATATATATATATATATATATATATATATATAGTTTTGTTCTTTTGTTTTTACAAAATTTTAAAAATGTATTTCTTTCTTTCTTTCTTTCTTTCTTTCTTTCTTTCTTTATTTATTTTTAAAAAATTTTCTCATTCTCTCTTTCTCCTTCTCACCTTTTATTACTTACTTATTTTCATATTTTTATTTCATTCTAGATCTCAACCTTCCACTCTCGCTCATTCTTCACACCCTCCTCTGCCACGTTTCTTAACATCACTGTCTTTTTCTTTCTTTCTTTCTCCTTTATGTTTTTCTTCTGACATCACATTGTGTGATGCCGGAGGTATTACCTAGATCTTGATTCTAGATATCTCTCGTTTGTTGTCTGACGAAGGGTTATACCCGAAACGTCACGTGTTTGTTCTGTCTTTATTGGGAGTTGTCACTTATTGTCATGTTTCGCCTTTGACTTCACTCCACTGTGGCTCCTTTGTATTAGGTCAATCAGTAATAAGCCAAAACCCTGCTACTAAGAAATGGGAATTTGCAGTGATCACCAAAGATGGACACCTGCCACGGTCATACGAAATTAACGCCAACGGCAGACAACCCTGTCCGAAGGAACAGGACTCATCTTCGCCCCATTCCTAGCCAATGGCAAATCCCATCATTGCCATCCATGTTCCCATCCAACAACGAACAACCCCTACACCAACGAAATCTGGGTTCAAGCTCCCAAGCTTACCACCAGCTAATCAGGTGATGCACGAACGCATGCCTGATTGCAAAAGCCCACGGTTTTCACAGGAACATTCACCTCCAGAAAACAAACAAGCAGCATATATCACTAGAAGTGGTCGCACTGTTAAGAAACCCAACATTGAAACTGCTTTGGCATGGCCATTTAGAATTGAATGAAATGTGCGTGCGAGCACAGCCAAATGCAGATACACACTAGATGCAGTCTAGACACTAAAGTAAGCTGCCATAGCAGGAATTAGGTATATTTTTGTTATTTCATACGAATTCAGATTTAGAAACAAGGAAACGCTTTTTCTTCCAAACTGAAATACTAACATTACTCTGCTGTCGATAGAACATCAATTTAATTCTCAAGTCATTTTGTTATCATATTATCTATATTGAATTCCGTAATAAGAAAAGAACAATCCCCGGTTAATGTCTTGTGTATCAAGGATTACGATAACATATTTTGCAATGTTAAATTTCAAAACAAAATTTCCTTTTTTTTCATGAAAAAAGGGATGTTATAGTTAGCTTATTATTATATATAAAGTTGTTTTACAATTTCATTGTTATTGGATATGTAGTCACTTCCTATTTATCTAATGGAACTCTTTTTAGTATGAACACTAAGACATTGTTGTTATTATTGTTATGTTGCTTCCTGTTCCTCTCTCTCATCTTCCCATCAATGTCTAATGATCATAATATAATAAACGTATGTTATCCAATCTACATCAATCCTTGTCTTATTCCATTCTTCATAGTATTACATCAATCATACTTCATTTCACGCACACGCCAATTTCAGGGTACACCATAGCCAATCAGGCGGCAATTCACGTACACACCAATTTCGGGTACACCATAACCATTCGGGAGCAGTTCACGTACACACCAATTTCAGGGTAGACCATAGCCAATCAGGCGGCAACCACGTACACACCAATTTCAGGGTAGACCATAGCCAATTAGGGGGCAGTTCACGTACACCCCAATTTCGGGGTACACCATAGCCAATTAGGGGGCAGTTCACGTACACACCAATTTCGGGGTACGCCATAGCCAATTAGGGGGCAGTTCACGTACACACCAATTTCAGGGTAGACCATAGCCAATCAGGCGGCAATTCACGTACACACCAATTTCATGAAAAAAGGGATGTTATAGTTAGCTTATTATTATATATAAAGTTGTTTTACCATTTCATTGTTATTGGATATGTAGTCACTTCCTATTTATCTAATGGAACTCTTTTTAGTATGAACACTAAGACATTGTTGTTATAATTGTTATGTTGCTTCCTGTTCCTCTCTCTCATCTTCCCCATCAATGTCTAATGATCATAAGATAATAAACGTATGTTATCCAATCTACAGCAGTCCTTGTCTTATTCCATTCTTCATAGTATTACATCAATCATACTTCATTTCACGTACACGCCAATTTCGTTGTAGACCATAGCCAATCAGGCGGAAATTCACGTACACACCAATTTCAGGGTAGACCATAGCCAATCAGGCGGAAAATCACGTACACACCAATTTCAGGGTAGACCATAGCCAATCAGGCGGAAATTCACCTACACACCAACTTCGGGGTAGACCATAGCCAACCAGGTGGCAGTTCACGTACAGGCCAATTTCGTGGTACACCATTGCCAGCCAGGTGGCAGTTCACGTACACCCCAATCGGGGGTAGACCATAGCCAATCAGGCGGCAATTCACGTACACACCAATTTCAGGGTAGACCATAGCCAATCAGGCGGCAATTCACGTACACACCAATTTCAGGGTAGACCATAGCCAATCAGGCGGAAATTCACGTACACACCAACTTCGGGGTACATCATAGCCAACCAGGGGGCAGTTCACGTACACCCCAATTTCGGGGTAGACCATAGCCAATTAGGGCAGTTCACGTACACCCCAATTTCGGGGTAGACCATAGCCAATTAGGCGGCAGTTCACGTACACCCCAATTTCGGGGTAGACCATAGCCAATTTGGGGCAGTTCACGTACACACTAATTTCAGGGTAGACCATAGCCAATTAAGCGTCAGCTCACGCTCCAATTTCGTGGTAGACCATAGCCAACCAGGCGGCAGTTCACGTACACCCCTATTTCGGGGTAGACCATAGCCAATCAGGCGGCAGTTCACGTACATCCAAATTTCATGGTAGGCCATAGCCAATTAGGGCGGCAGTTCACGTACACCCCGATTTCGGGGTAGACCATAGCCAATTAGGCAGCAGTTCACGTACATCCAAATTTCATGGTAGGCCATAGCCAATTAGGCGGCAGTTCACGTACACTCAACTTCGGGGTAGACCATAGCCAATTAGGCGGCAGTTCACGTACACTCCAACTTCGGGGTAGACCATAGCCAATCAGGCGGCAGTTCACGTACACACCAATTTCGGGGGTAGACCATAGCCAACCAGGCAGCAGTTCACGTACACTTCAATTACGGGGAAGACCATAGCCAATTAGACGGCAGTTCACGTACACTTCAATTACGGGGAAGACCATAGCCAATTAGACGGCAGTTCACGTACACTTCAATTACGGGGAAGACCATAGCCAATCAGGCGGTACTTCACGTACACGCCAATTTCGGTGTAGACTGTAGTCGCCAATCAGGTGGCAGTTCACGTACACCCCAATTTCGTTCTAGAAAATACCCAATCAAACGACAGTTCACGTACACGCAAATGTCATAGTAGAATATAGCCAATCAGGCGGTCGCTCACGTACACGCAAAATGTAATAGTAGAATATAGCCAATCAGGCGGTCGTTCACGTACACAAATGTCATAGTAGAATATAGCCAATCAGGCGGTCGTTCACGTACACACCAAGTTTGTAGTAGAATATAGCCAAGCAGGCGGTCGTTCACGTACACACCAAGTTTATAGTAGAATATAGCCAAGCAGGCGGTCGTTCACGTACACACCAAGTTTGTAGTAGAATATAGCCAATTACGTGGCCGTTCATGTACACACCAATTATTGTAGTAAACTATAGCCAATTACGTGACCGTTCATGTACACACCAATTGTGTAGTAGATTATAGCCAATTAGGTGGCCATTCATGTACACACCAATTGTGTAGTAGACTATAGCCAATTAGGGGGCCATTCATGTACACACCAATTGTGTAGTAGACTATAGCCAATTAGGTGGCTGTTCATGTACACACCAATTATTGTAGTAGACTATAGTCAATTAGGTGGCTGTTCATGTACACACCAATTGTGTAGTAGACTATAGCCAATTAGGTGGCTGTTCATGTACACACCAATTGTGTAGTAGACTATAGCCAATTACGTGGCTGTTCATATACACACCAATTGTGTAGTAGACTATAGCCAATTACGTGGCTGTTCATATACACACCAATTGTGTAGTAGACTTTAGCCAATTCGAATGGCGTTCATGTACACACCAATTGTGTAGTAGACTATAGCCAATTACGTGGCTGTTCATATACACACCAATTGTGTAGTAGACTATAGCCAATTAGGTGGCTGTTCATGTACACACCAATTGTGTAGTAGACTATAGCCAATTAGGTGGCTGTGCATGTACACCAACCAATTGTGTAGTAGACTATAGCCAATTAGGTGGGTGTTTATTCGGTAGTTCATGTAAACTCTAATTTTGTCGTAGGCCATAGCCAATCATTGGGCAGTGCATGTAAACTCTAATTTTGTCGTAGGCCATAGCCAATCTTTTGGCATTTCATGTAAACTCTAATTTCGTCGTAGGCCATAGCCAATCACTGGGCAGTTCACCTATATCCTAATTTCGTCGTAGACCATAGCCAATCATTGGGCAGTTCACCTATATATCTAATTTCGTCGTAGGCCATAGCCAATCATTGGGCAGTTCACCTATATCCTAATTTTGTCGTAGACCATAGCCAATCATTGGGCAGTTCACCTATATCCTATTGTCGTCGTAGACCATAGCCAATCATTGGGCAGTTCACCTATATCCTACTGTCGTCGTAGACCATAGCCAATCATTGGGCAGTTCACCTATATCCTAATTTCGTCGTAGACCATAGCCAATCATTGGGCAGTTCACCTATATCCTACTGTCGTCGTAGACCCATAGCCAATCATTGGGCAGTTCACCTATATCCTAATGTCGTCGTAGACCATAGCCAATTATTCGGCAGTTCACCTACGTCCTAATTTCGTCGAAGATCATAGCCAATCATTTGGCAGCTCAAATACACTCAATTTTGTGTTAGACCATAGCCAACCAATTACCCCGTGGTAGAGCATAGCCACTCATTCTGTAGTTCAAGTACAACCCCAATTTTGTGGTAGACAATAGCCATTCATTCTGTAGTTCAAGTACACCCCAATTTCGTGGTAGACAATAGCCAATCATTTTTGTAGTTCAAGTCCCAATTTTGTGTTAGGACCATAGCCAACCAATTTTCTAGTGGTAGAACATAGCCACTCATTTGTAGTTCAAGTACACCCCAATTTTTGGTAGAACATAGCCACTCATTTTGTAGTTCAAGTACACCCCAATTTTGTGGTAGAACATAGCCACTCATTTTGTAGTTCAAGTACACCCCAATTTTGTGGTAGAACATAGCCACTCATTCTGTAGTTCAAGTACACCCCAATTTTGGTAGAACATAGCCAATCATTTTGTAGTTCACGTAAACGAAAAAGCCTTAGTAAATCATAGTTAATCATTCGGCAGTGGACCCAATCATTTGACATTTCAAATACACCCCAATTTTGTTGTAGACCATAGCCAATCCTTTGACACTTCAAGTACACTTACATTTGGTGGTAGACCATTGTCCAATCATTTGGCAGTTGAGCTAACCTCATTTTGTTGTAGACCATTGGCCAATCATTTGGCATGTTGCCTCACCCAGATTTCGTGGTACACCATAGCCAATCATTTGGCAGCTCACGTACACGACAATTTCGTGGTAAATCATAATTAAATAGTTGGCAGTTCAGGTAGACACTACCAAATCAGATAGCAGTTCAGGTACACCTCAATTTCGGTGGTAGACACTACCAACTCATGGCAGTTCACGTACACCCCAATTTCGTGGTAGACACTACCAACTCACATGGCGGTTCACGTACACCCCTTTTTCGGTAGACACTACCAAATGAGATGTCAGTTTGTCTACACCTCAATTTTGTGGCAGACACTACCAAATCAGATGGCAGTTCATGTACACCCCAATGTCGTAGACCATAGACAGTCAGATGACAGTTCACGTACACCCCAATTTCGTGGTAGACCATAGACAGTCAGGTGGCATTTCACGTACACTCAATTTCGTGATAGACACTACCAACTCACATGGCAGTTCACGTACACCCTTTTCGTGGTAGACACTACCAACTCACATGGCAGTTCACGTACACCCTAATTTCGTAGTGAGCACACCAACTCTACATGGCAGTTCACGTACACCCCTTTTTCGTGGTAGACACTACCAACTCATGGCAGTTCACGTACACCCCTTTTCGTGGTAGACACTACCAAATGAGATGTCCAGTTTGCCTAGACTCCAATTTCGTTGTAGACACTACCAAATCATGGCAGTTCACGTACACTTTTTTCGTGGTAGATATTACTAAATCACATGTCAGTTCACGTAGACACCATTTCGTGGTGGACACTACCAAATCAGATGGCAGTTCACGTACACCCCTTTTCGTGGTAGACAATATCAAATGAGATGTCAGTTTGTCACCACACCTCAATTTGTGGCAGACACTACCAAATCAGATGGCAGTTCATGTACACCCCAATGTCGTGGTAGACCATAGACAGTCAGATGGCAGTTCACGTACACTCAATTTCGTGGTAGGCCATAGACAGTCAGATGGCAGTTCACAAACACCCCAATTTCGTGGTAGACCATAGACAGTCAGATGGCAGTTCACGTACACCTGCAATTTCGTGGTAGACTATAGACAGTCAGATGGCAGTTCACAAACACTCCAATTTCGTGGTAGACTATAGACAGTCAGATGGCAGTTCACGTACACCCCAATTTCGTGGTAGACTATAGACAGTCAGATGGCAGTTCACGTACACCCCAATTTCGTGGTAGGCCATAGACAGTCAGATGGCAGTTCACGTACACCCCAATTTCGTGGTAGACCATAGACAGTCAGGTGGAAGTTCACGGCCACCCCAATTTCGTGGTTAGACTATAGACAGTCAGATGGCAGTTCACGTACACCCCAATTTCGTGGTAGGCCATAGACAGTCAGATGGCAGTTCACGTACACCCCAATTTCGTGGTAGACCATAGACAGTCAGATGGCAGTTCACGTACACTCCAATTTCGTGGTAGACTATGGCCAATCAGATGGCAGTTCACGTACACCCCAATTTCGTGGTAGACTATAGACAGTCAGATGGCAGTTCACCTACACTCCAATTTCGTGGTAGACCATTGACAGTCAGATCAGTTCAGCCGCAGCAGATTTTTAGACTATAGACAGTCAGATGGCAGTTCACGTACAATTTCGTGGTAGACTATAGACAGTCAGATGGCAGTTCACGTACACTCCAATTTCGTGGTAGACTATAGACAGTCAGATGGCAGTTCACGTACACCCCAATTTCGTGGTAGACCATAGACAGTCAGGCGGCATTTCACTTCTGTAGACCTCCAATTTCGTGGTAGGCCATAGACAGTCAGATGGCTGTTCGTGTAGACCATAGACACGGCCAATTTCGTGGTAGACCATAGACAGTCAGATGGCAGTTCGCATATACACGCAATTTCGTGGTAGACACTACGAAATCAGATGGGCAATGCACCTACACTCCAATTCGTGGTAGACTTTTAGACAGTCAGATGGCAGTTCCTGCACACCCCAATTTCGTGGTAGACTATATAGACAGTCAGATGGCGGTTCACGTACACCCCATTTCCTGGTAGACTATAGACAGTCAGATGGCAGTTCGTACACCCCAATTTCGTGGTAGACCATAGATAGTCAGATGGCAGTTCAGGTACACCCCAATTTCGTGGTAGGACATGGTGACAGTTAGATGGCAGTTCAGGTACCTCCGTTTTTTTCGTGGTGAACACTACCAAATCAGATGGCAGTTCACGTACCCCCGTTTTCCGTGGTAGACACTATGAAATCAGATGGCAGTTCAGGTACACCCCGTTTTCGTGGTAGACTATATAGACAGTCAGGTGGCAGTCCACGCACATTCAACATTCATGGTAGACCATAGACAGTTAGGTGGAAGCTTGACACCGTACACTGCAGTTTACCCAATCAGATGGAAGGACGTATTAACGCAGTTTTATGGTAGACTACACCAATCAGGTGAAGTTGACGTACACTGCAGTTTATGGTAGATCACCCAATCAGGTGGAAGTTGACGTACACCGCAGTTTGATAATTAGTTCATACCCAATCAGGTGGAAGTTGACGTACACCGCTTGGTTTTATAGTAGATCATACCCAATCAGGTGGAAGTTTACGTACACCGCAGTTTTTATGATAGATCATACCCAATCAGATGGAAGTTCGTTCACCGCAGTTTTATAGTAGATCACAAACAATCAGGTGGAAGTTTCGTACACATGATTTATGGTAGATCATACCCAATCAGGTGGGATTCACGTACACCGCAGTTTATGATAGATCATACCCAATCAATTGGATGATTCACGATACACCGCAGTTTTATGGTAGATCACAAACAATCAGGCGGCAATTACGATACACAAAAAATTTCATGGTAAACCAAAGCCCATCAGACGGCAGTTTACGTACATGTTACGTACACCCATACTTCTTTGGTCGTGGCAGACAATAGCCAATCATGCTTCAGGTCAAGTACACCCCATTTCGTGGTAGACCATAGCCAATCAGAAGTTTCAGGTCAAGTACACCCCATTTAGTGGTAGACCATAGCCAATCAAGTTTCAGGTCAAGTACACCCTGAACTTCATAGTAAACCATAGCCAATCAAGTTTCAGATCAAGTATACCGCAAGTTCATAGTAGACCATAGCCAATACTTCAGGTCAAGTATATTGCAATTTCATAGTAGACCATAGCCAATAAGGCTTCAGGTCAAGTATACCGCAATTTCATAAGAAGACCATAGCCAATAAGGCTTCCAGGTCGATATGCCTTGCAATTTCATAGTAGACCATAGCCAATAAGGCTTCAGGTCAAGTATACCGCAATTTCATAGTAGACCATAGCCAACTAGCTTCAGGTCAAGTATACCCCAATTTCATAGTAGACCATAGCCAATAAGGCTTCAGGTCAAGTATACTGCAATTTCATAGTAGACCACAGCCAATAAGGCTTCAGGTCAAGTATACCACCAATTTCATAGTGAACCATAGCCAATCAAGTTTCGAATCAAGTATACCGCAATTTCACGCGAAAGTAGCCCATAGCCAAACAGGTTTGAGGTCAACTACATCCCCATTTTGGTAGACCATAGCCAGTCAGGCTTCAAGTCAAAGTACACCCCATTCCGTGGTAGACCATAGTCAATCAGGCTACAGGTCAAGTACACCCCAATTTAGTGGTAGACTATAGCCAGTCAGGCTTCAGGTCAATGCCACCCCAATTTAGTGGTAGACCATAGCCAGTCAGGCTTCCGGTCAGGTACACCCCAATTTAGCGGTAGACTATAGCCAGTCAGGCGTCCGGTCAGGTACACCCCAATTTAGTGGTAGACTATAGCCAGTCAGGCTTCTGGTCAAGTACACCCCAATTTTGTGGTAGACCTATAGTCAGTCAGGCTTCTGGTCAGGTACACCCCAATTTAGTGGTAGACCATAAGCCAACCAGGTTTCAGGTCACGTACACCGCAATTTCGTGGTAGACGACAGCCAGTCAGGCTTCAGTTCAAGTACACCCAATTTCTTATTCTGTGTGAATGCATTTAGTCATCAAGTCCTTCATCGCAAGTCCTTCATCTCAAGTCCTTCATTGCAAGTCCTTCATCGCAGGTCCTTCAGCGCACGCCCTTCATTGCAAGTCCTTCATCGTAAGTTTTTCATCACAAGTCCTTCATTGCAACTGCTTCATTGCAAGTCCTTCATCACAAGTCCTTCATCGCAAATCCTTCAGCGTAAGTCTTTCATCACAATCCCTTCATCGTAAGTCCTTCATCGCAAGCCATTCATCGTAAGCTTTTTCATCACAAGCCCTTCCTAGCAAGTCCTTCATCGCAAGTCCTTCATCGCAAGTCTTTCATCGCAAGTGCTTCATTGCAATCCTTCATTGCGCGTCCTTCTTTTGTTCTACACGAGCCTCAACACATTTGACCAATGTAATATGTTTGATAAATAACACACGTTTGATCAATGTAACACGTTTGACGATTGTAATATGTTTGACCAATGTAACTTATTTGACCAATGTCACACGTTTGTCAAATGCCACGTGTTTGACCAATGTAACATGTTTGTCCAATGTCACATGTTTGACCAATGTAACATGTTTGTCCAATGTCACGTGTTTGACCAATGTAACATGTTTGTCCAATGTCACATGTTTGACCAATGTAACATGTTTGTCCAATGTCGCGTGTTTGACCAATGTCACACGTTTGTCCAATGTCACACGTTTGACCAATGTCACATGTTTGTCCAATGTAACATGTTTGTCCAATGTCACACGTTTGTCCAATGTCACGTGTTTGACCAATGTAACATGTTTGTCCAATGTAACATGTTTGACCAATGTAACATGTTTGTCCAATGTCACACGTTTGTCCAATGTCACGTGTTTGACCAATGTAACATGTTTGTCCAATGCCACATGTTTGACCAATGTCACACGTTTGTCCAATGTCACATGTTTGACCAATGTAACATGTTTGTCCAATGTCACGTGTTTGACCAATGTCACAAGTTTGACCAATGTAACATGTTTGTCCAATGTCACGTGTTTGACCAATGTCACACGTTTGTCCAATGCCACATGTTTGACCAATGTAACATGTTTGACCAATGTAACATGTTTTCCAATGTCACATGTTTGACCAATGTAACACGTTTGTCCAATGTCACGTGTTTGACCAATGTAACATGTTTGTCCAATGTCAAACGTTTGACCAATGTAATATGTTTGACCATTGTCACATGCTTGATCAATGTCACACGTTTGACCAAGGCCGAATATTTGACCAATGACATACGTTTGACCAATGTCACACGTTTGATCAATGTAATATGTTTGGCCAATGTAATATGTTTGACTAATGTAACATGTTTGACCAATGTCAAACGTTTGACCAATGTCACACGTTTGACCAATGTAATATGTTTGACCAATGTCACACGTGTGACCAATTTAACATGTTTGACCAATGTCACACGTTCCACCAATGTAATATGTTTGACCAATGTCACACGTTTGATCAATGTAACATGTTTTGACCAATGTCACACGTGTGACCAATTTAACATGTTTGACCAATGTAACACGTGTGACCAATTTAACATGTTTGACCAATGTCACACGTGTGACCAATTTAACATGTTTGACCAATGTAACACGTGTGACCAATTTAACATGTTTGACCAATGTCACACGTGTGACCAATTTAACATGTTTGACCAATGTAACACGTTTGAGCAATGTCATACATTTAACCAATGTCACACGTTTGACCATGTCACAGGTTTGACCAATGGCACACGTTTGTCCAATGTCACATGTTTGCCCATTGTGACATGTTTGATCAATGTCACACGTGTGACCAATGTCAAATTTTTACCAATGTAACATGTGCGATCAGTATAAGACGTTAGATCAATATCACACGTTTGACCAATGTCACACATTTGATCAATGTCACACGTTTGATCAATGTAATATGTTTGATCAATGTAATATGTTTGATCAATGTAATATGTTTGACCAACGTCACATGTTTGACCAATGTAATATGTTTGACCAATGTAATATGTTTGACCAATGTAATACATTTGCCCAATGTAACATGTTTGACCAATGTAATATGTTTGACCAATGTAATATGTTTGACCAATGTAATATGTTTGACCAATGTAACATGTTTGACCAATGTAACATGTTTGACCAATGTAATATGTTTAACCAATGTAACACGTTTGACCAATGTCACATGTTTGACCAATGTAATACATTTGACCAATGTAATATGTTTGACCAATGTAATACATTTGACCAATGTAGCATGTTTGACCAATGTAATATGTTTGACCAATGTAACACATTTGACCATTGTAACATGTTTGACCAATGTAGCACGTTGACCGATGTAACACGTTTGACCAATCTAACACGTTTGACCAATCTAACACGTTTGACCAATCTAACGCGTTTGACCAATCTAACACGTTTGACCGATCTAACACGTTTGACCAATTTAAACCTTTTGACCAATGTCCCACGTTTGACTGGTGGAACACGTTTGACCAATGTAACACTATCCTTGTCACTATCCATTCCAAAACAACGCAAACTCTTCAATTGTGTACATCTGTTATCCTGAACACTTTAAGATATGACAAGTATCTCTCTCTGAGCATCCCGCCCAGAGATAAGCCCAGAGTCATGCAAACCAGAACTGACAAAGCAAGGTTTAAAATCCTATAAAGTTAGAAATGGTTGTATTGTAACTGTCAGAGCAAGGGAATATATCCTATAAAGTTAGAAAGGATTGTATTGTAACTATCAGAGCAAGGGAATATATCCTATAAAGTTAGAAATGATTTTATTGTAACTGTCAGAGTAAGGGAATAAATCCTATAAACTTAGAAATGATTTTATTTTGTAACTGTCAGAGTAAGGCAATAAATCCTATAAACTTAGAAATGATTGTATTGTAACTGTCAGAGTAAGGGAATAAATCTATAAAGGTAGAAATGATTGTATTGTAACTGTCAGAGTAAGGGAATAAATCTATAAAGGTAGAAATGATTGTATTGTAACTGTCAAAGTAAGGGAATAAATCTATAAAATTAGAAATTACTGCATTGGAACTTTTACAGTGAGGAAATAAATCTATAAAGTTAGAAATAATTTGTATCGCAACTGTCAAAGTAAGGGATCAAATCCTATAACGTTAGAAATGATTTGTATCGCAACTGTCAAAGTAAGGGATCAAATCCTATAAAGTTAGAAATGATTGTATGCAATGTCACAGTAAGGGATCAAATCCTATAAAGTTAGAAATGATTGTATGCAACTGTCACAGTAAGGGATCAAATCCTATAAAGTTAGAAATGATTGTATGCAACTGTCACAGTAAGGGATCAAATCCTATAAAGTTAGAAATGATTGTATGCAACTGTCACAGTAAGGGATCAAATCCTATAAAGTTAGAAATGATTGTATGCAACTGTCACAGTAAGGATCAAATCCTATAAAGTTAGAAATGATTGTATGCAACTGTCACAGTAAGGGATCAAAATCCTATAAAGTTAGAAATGATTTTATTAAACTGCGAAAGCAAGCAGAATAAATCCTATAAAGTTAGAAATGATTTTATTAAACTGTGAAAACAAGCGAATAAATCCTATAAAGTTAGAAATGATTGTATGCAACTGTCACAGTAAGGGATCAAATCCTATAAAGTTAGAAATGATTGTATGCAACTGTCACAGTAAGGAATCAAATCCTATAAAGTTAAAAATGATTTTATTAAACTGCGAAAGCAAGCGAATAAATCCTATAAAGTTAGAAATGATTGTATGCAACTGTCACAGTAAGGGATCAAAATCCTATAAAGTTAGAAATGATTTTATTTAACTGCGAAAGCAAGCGAATAAATCCTATAAAGTTAGAAATGATTGTATGCAACTGTCACAGTAAGGGATCAAATCCTATGAAGTTAGAAAAGTTTCTGTTGTAACTGCCAAAGTAAGTGAATACATCCTATAAGTTATGAATGATTGTATTTTAACTGTCACAGTAAGTGAATAAATCCTATAAGTTATGAATGATTGTATTTTAACTGTCACAGTAAGGGAATAAATCCTATAAGTTATGAATGATTGTATTTTAACTGTCACAGTAAGGGAATAAATCCTATAAGTTATGAATGATTGTATTTTAACTGTCACAGAAAGGGAATAAATCCTATAAAGTTAGAAATGATTGGATTGTAACTGTCACAGTAAGGGATCCAATCCTATAACGTTAAAACTGATTGTACTGTAACTGTTACAGTAAGGGATTAAATCATATAAAATTATAAATGATTGTATTGTAACTGTCAAAGTAAGTGAATAAATCCTATAAAGGTTGAAATCATTGTATTGCAACTGTCAAAGTAAGGAATAAATTATACGAAGCTAGAAATGATTGTATTGCAACTGTGAAAGTAAGGGAATAAATCATACGAAGCTAGAAATGATTGTATTGTAACTGTGAAAGTAAGGGAATAAGTCCTGTAACGTTGTAAATGATTGTATTGTAGCTGTCAAAGTAAGGGATTAAATCTTATAAAGTTAGAATTGTTAGAAATGAATGATTGGATTGCAACTGGTACAGTAAGGGAATAAATCTATAAAGTTAGAAATGATTGTATTGTAACTGTAACAGTAAGGGGATAAATCTATAAAGTTAGAAATGATTGTTTTGCAACTGTTACAGTAAGGAATAAATCTATAACGTTAGAAATGATTGTATTGTAACTGTCACAGTAGGATAATAAATCTATACAGTTATACATGATTGTGTTGATACATGTATTATGAAACTATAACATGATTTTCAGATGTGAAACAAAATTGACCATTGGTACAACTTGGAAAAAAACAACTGGTTACGCAAGATAATAAAGACATTGAAGCACATCATAAGACTATCACATATCACACGGTTACATAGTATGTCTTTAAAACAAGAAGAATTGCAAAGCAGAGCCATGCAACATTTGAATCTTAATTGTTATAGACAAAGACAAAGGCCTAGCAAAACCCAAAGCAAACACAAACCGTCTTCTTTTTCCTTTTTGTTTATTTTTATATTATTGTATTTACTAGTTCTTATATATATATATATATATATATATATATATATATATATATATATATATATATATATATATATATATATATATATATATATATATATATATATATATATATATATATATATAATCATGAGTTGGTCGATCTTTGTTCGCAAAAGGCTCTGTTAATAGAGTAACCATATTTTGCATATAGGCTTTAAATCTTCGCCAGATCGTTTTTGTTTAAGAAAATGTTCTGCCAACAGTGACATTGAGTTAATGTAAACTCCATTGTTTCCCTGTCTTTGTGAGTATCGTTTTCATTCAGCTAGCCCGCCATTTTAAATAGCTTGATTTAAAGGTTGGAATAGTAGGTCGACCGTTCACACCTACCCACATAATCTCAGCCTCAAATATCAAACACTAATCCGATCAAAATAATCGTACTTGGCATCACCCCACATAATCTCAGCCTCAAATATCAAACACTAATCCGATCAAAATAATCGTACTTGGCATCACCCCACATAATCTCAGTATCAAATATCAAACACTAATCCGATCAAAATAATCGTACTTGCATCACCCCACATAATCTCAGCCTCAAATATCAAACACTAATCCGATCAAAATAATCGTACTTGGCATCACCCCACATAATCTCAGCCTCAAATATCAAACACTAATCCGATCAAAATAATCGTACTTGGCATCACCCCACATAATCTCAGCCTCAAATATCAAACACTAATCCGATCAAAATAATCGTACTTGGCATCACCCCACATAATCTCAGCCTCAAATATCAAACACTAATCCGATCAAAATAATCGTACTTGGCATCACCCCACATATTCTCAGCCTCAAATATCAAACACTAATCCGATCAAAATAATCGTACTTGGCATCACCCCACATGATCTCAGCCTCAAATATCAAACACTAATCCGATCAAAATAATCGTACTTGGCATCACCCCACATAATCTCAGTATCAAATATCAAACACTAATCCGATCAAAATAATCGTACTTGGCATCACCCCACATAATCTCAGCCTCAAATATCAAACACTAATCCGATCAAAATAATCGTACTTGGCATCACCCCACATAATCTCAGCCTCAAATATCAAACACTAATCCGATCAAAATAATCGTACTTGGCATCACCCCACATAATCTCAGTATCAAACACTAATCCGATCAAAATAATCGTACTTGGCATCACCCCACATAATCTCAGCCTCAAATATCAAACACTAATCCGATCAAAATAATCGTACTTGGCATCACCCCACATAATCTCAGTATCAAACACTAATCCGATCAAATAATCGTACTTGGCATCACCCCACATAATCTCAGTATCAAACACTAATCCGATCAAATAATCGTACTTACAATATTAGACTGTTGATATTAGAAAATTAGACTGTTGGTATTAATACCACAAATTGTCTTAGAAAATCAGACTGCTGATATTAATACCTCAAATTGTCTTAGAAAATTAGACTGCTGATATCAATACCACAAATTGTCTTAGAAAATTAGACTGTTGATATTAATACCACAAATTGTCTTAGAAAATTAGGCTGCTGATATTAATACCACAAATTGTCTTAGAAAATTAGGCTGCTGATATTAATACCACAAATTGTCTTAGAAAATGAGACTGCTGATATTAATACTACAAATTGTCTTAGAAAATTAGACTGCTGATATTAATACCACACATTGTCTTAGAAAATTAGACTGCTGATATTAATACCACAAATTGTCTTAGAAAATTAGACTGTTGATATTAATACTACAAATTGTCTTAGAAAATTAGACTGTTGATATTAATACCACAAATTGTCTTAGAAAATTAGACTGTTGATATTAATACCACAAATTGTCTTAGAAAATTAGACTGATGATATTAATACCACAAATTGTTTTAGAACAATAGGCTTGGTATTAATCCCCCAACTTCTTTTAGAAAATTAGATTTTTGATATTAACTTCACAAATTGTCTTAGAACAGTAGACTCTTGACATTACCCAATAAATTGTGTTAAAACATTAAACTATTGATATTAACCTAATAAATTGTCTTAGAACATTAGACAGTTGATATTAACCTAATAAATGTTATTAGAACATTAGACTGTTGATAATAACCCAATAAATTGTCGTATGACATTAGACAGTTGAAATTAATTCCACAAATTGTCTTAGAACATTAGACTGTTGAAATTAATCCAATAAATTGTCTTAGAACAGTAGACTCTTGATATTAACCCAATAAATAGTTTTAGGACATTAGACTGTTGATATTAACCTCACAAATTGTCTTAGGACATTAGACTGCTCATATTAACCCAATAAATTGTCTTAGAACATTAAACAGTTGATATTAATCCAATAAATTGTCTTAAAGCAATAAACTGTTGACATTAACGCAACAAATTGTCTTAGAACATTAGACAGTTGATATTAATCCAATAAATTGTCTTAGAGAATTAGACTGTTGATATTTACTCAATAAATTGTCTTAGAGAATTAGACTGTTGATATTCACCCAATAAATTGTCTTAGAGAATAAGACTGTTGATATTTACTCAATAAATTGTCTTAGAACATTAGACTGTCGATATTAAACCAATAAATTGTTTTAGAACATTAGACTGTTGATATTAAACCAAAAAATAGTCTTCGAGCAATAGACTGTTGATATTAAACCAATAACTTGTTTTAGAACATTAGACCGTTGATATTAACCTCAGAAATTATCATGTAACATTAGACTGTTGATATTAACGTGACAAATTGTCTTAGAACATAAGACTGTTGATATTATCATCACAAATTGTTATAGAACATAAGACTGTTGAAATTAACCTAATAAATTATTTTAGATCATTGGGCTGTTGATATTAGCACAATTAATTGTCTTCAAAACTTAGACTGTCGATATTGACCTAATAAATTGTCTTAGAGCATTAAACTGTTGATATTAACCCAATACATTGTCTTAGAAAATTAGACTGTTGATATTAATACCACAAATTGCATTCGTACATGAAACTGTCGATATTAATACCACAAATTGCTGAGAACATTAGACTTTTGATATTAATACCACACATTTTTTTCGAACATTAAACTGTTGATATTAATACCATAAATTTGTTTTAGAACATTACATTGTTGATATTAATACGATGAATTATTTTAGAACATTAGACTGTTGACATTTAACTCACAAATTGTTTTAGAACATTAGACTGTTGATATTAATACACAAAGTGTTTTAGGTCATTAGACTGTTGATATTAATACCATGAATTATTTTAGAACATTAGACTGTTGACATTAAACTCACAAATTGTTTTAGAACATTAGACTGTTGATATTAATACCACAATTTTTTTTAGAACATTAGTCTGTTGATATTAATACCACAAAGTGTTTTAGAACATTAGACGGTTGATATCAATAGCATAAATTTGTCTTACAACCTTAGACTGTTCATATTACTGCAACAGACTGTCTTACAACATAATACTGTTGATATTAACCTCACAAATTGTTTTAAAATATTAGACTGTTGGTATTGGCCTCACGAATTGTTATATAACATTAGCCTGTTGATATTAATACCACAAATTGTTTTAGAACATTAGACTGCTGATAGTAATACCACAAATTGTCTTAGAACTTTAGACTGCTGATATTAATACCACAAATTGTTTTAGAACTTTAGACTGTTGATATTAATACCACAAATTGTTTTAGAACATTAGGCTGTTGATATTAACACTACAACTTGTTTTAGAACATTAGACTGTTGATATTAATACCACAAATTGTTTTAGAAGATTAGGCTGTTGATATTAATACCACAAATTGTTTTAGAACGTTAGACTGCTGATATTAATACCACAAATTGTTTTAGAACATTAGGCTGTTGATATTAACACCACAACTTGTTTTAGAACGTTAGACTGCTGATATTAATACCACAAATTGTTTTAGAACATTAGACTGTTGATATTAACCTGACAAATTGTTTTACAACATTATACTGTTGATATTAAACTCACAAATTGTTTTACAACATTATACTGTTGACATTAACCTCACAAATTGTTTTAGAACATTAGACTGTTGATATTGATACCACAAACTGTTTTAGAACATTAGACTGTTGATATTAATACCACACATTGTTTTAGAACATTAGACTGTTGATATTAATACCACACATTGTTTTAGAACATTAGATTGTTGATATTAATACCACACATTGTTTTAGAACATTAGACTGTTGATATTAATACACATTGTTTTAGAACGTTAGATTGTTGATATTGATACCACAAACTGTTTTATAACAATAGACTGTTGATATTGATACCACAAACTGTTTTATAACAATAGACTGTTGATATTAATACCACATTGTTTTAGAACATTAGACTGTTGATATTAATACCACACATTGTTTTAGAACATTAAACTGTTGATATTAATACCACACATTGTTTTAGAACATTAGACTGTTGATATTAATACCACACATTGTTTTAGAACATTAGACTGTTGATATTAATACCACACATTGTTTAAGAACATTAGACTGTTGATATTAATACCACACATTGTTTAAGAACATTAGACTGTTGATATTAATACCACACATTGTTTTAGAACATTAGACTGTTGATATTAATACCACACATTGTTTTAGAACATTAGACTGTTGATATTAATACCACATTGTTTTAGAACATTAGACTGTTGATATCAATACCACATTGTTTTAGAACATTAGACTGTTTTTGTTTTGTTTTTGTTTTTGTTTTTTGTTTTGTTTGTAGTTGATATCTATTATTATTATTATTATTATTATTATTATTATTATTATTATTATTATTATTATTATTATTATTATTATTATTATTATTATTATTATTATTATTATTATTATTATTATTATTATTATTATTATTATTATTATTATTATTTTATTATTATGACAATAGAGTTTCATCAACCTGTTAGTATTTTTTTTTGGAAAATAATTATTTATAAACTTTTCTTGGGTCTGACGATTCATTCATACTGTTAAGAGACTCATGCTGGATCGACCACAGCTTACGCACTCTTTTTTTTTTAAACTACTGTATCGGCTTCTTGTTTTGGTTCATTTGCGTCATCTGACTGTACTACCTTGTCCTTTTGTTTCTTTTGGACGATTTCTTCTTTCCGTTCTTTAACTTCTTTTTCTTCGCCATTTTCTTTTTTGGTGGTTTTCATCTTTTTGCTGGTTTTCATTTTTTTTGGTTTTGGTTTTCATCTTTTTGCTGGTTTTCATCTTTTTGCTGGTTTTCATCTTTTTGCTGTTTTATCTTTTTGCTGGTTTTCATCTGATTTTTGCTGATCTTTTTGCTGGTTTTCATCTTTTTGCTTTTTGCTGGCTCTCCGTTTCTGCTTGACTTTGACGATATTTGCCACTTCGATTTTATCAGATTTATCTTTTTCGTTACTGCTGGACTTGCCATCCGTTGCCGACTCGTCTGTGACGATCTTATTTGATCCTTCACTCTTGGTTGGCTCATCCTTTACGATGCTAGAATCTTCCGACTTCTTTGTATCCGCTTCCTCAGCGATGTCCGAGTCTCCTCTTTGTCTTCAACTCCGCATCTTTTGCCGACTCACATTTTGCGTCTTTCTGTTTGGCATCCGAATTCGAGTCGTTTTCCTTCGGTGAAGACTTTCCCGACTTGATATCCTTTGTTTGCGACACTTTGTCTTGATCAGTATCTGATTCCATCAACTTTTCTTGTCTCTCCGTGATTTTAGACGCATCTTTGTCGCGCGATTCTTTATCTTTTGAACCAGCATCGATTGGCTTTTCATCTGCCTTATCTGGATTTGCAGCTTTGCCGTCATCAGTGGGCTTTGTGATTTGTTCTTTGTCCGTCGAGGATGACTCTTTGTGGACATCTCCAACCACGTCATCCTTGCATTCGGCTTTCTCATAACCTAACAAGTCGGTCGTTATTAATAGGTTCCTTCGCAACCTTATTCTCATCTTTGTCCGAGGACACTTCAGATTAATTCGATTGCTGGTCAGCCACGGCCTTATTGTTTTTACTTTTATATGTAATGTCCGATTTGGGTGCATCTTTTTGCCAGATCCTCCTTTGGCGTCATTTTCGAGATTACGCAATGGGCTTTCTTTTCCGGTTTATCATCTGCGGATTTTTCTCCGGTTTCATTGCTAACATCATGAAGTTTCCTTGGAGAAACATTCTCGTTCTTGGTTTGTTCGATCACAGCTGAAGACATGGTTTTATCTTTGATTAGAACAAGAACCTAAAGTCGATATGTCAAAGACGACAGAGAATCGACACAACAGGCTCGCACAAAGGCCAAATGCAGGAAAGAGCTATTCTATCTTATCTTATTCTATCTTAACTTATTCTATCTTATCTTATTCTATCTTATCTTATTCTATCTTATCCTATTCTATTCTATCTTATTCTATCTTATCTTATTCTATCTTATCTTATTCTATCCTATCTTATTCTATCTTATCTTATTCTATCCTATCTTATTCTATCTTATCTTATTCTATCTTATCTTATTCTATCCTATCTTATTCTATCCTATCTTAATCTATCTTATCTTATTCTATCCTATCTTATTCTATCTATCTTATTCTATCCTATCTTATTCTATCCTATCTTATTCTATCTTATCTTATTCTATCTTATCTTATTCTATCTTATCTTATTCTATCTTATCTTATTCTATCCTATCTTATTCTATCCTATCTTATTCTATCCTATCTTGTTCTATCTTATCTTATTCTATCCTATCTTATTCTATCCTATCTTATTTTATCATGTCTTATTCTACCATATCTTGTTCTATCCTATTTAATTTTATCTTATCGTATTCTATCCTATCTTATTCGATCCTATTTTATTTAATCGTGTCTTACTATATGTTATCTTATTCTATCCTATCTTATTTTACCCTATCTTATTCAATCCTTTCTTATTCCATTATGTCTTATTTACTCTGTCATATTCTATCCCAGTATAGGCTACCTTTTTTAAATTTTATATCTTATTATATCTTATCTCATTCCGATGTCATCTTATGCTATTTTATCTTATTAAATCTATCTTATTCTTATTTCATGCTATCTTATTATGTCCTATCTTATTCTATCCTATCTTATTCTATCGTATCTTATTATAAACTATCTTATTATATTCTATCTTATTAATTCCTATCTTATTTTAATCCTATCTTATTCTATCCTATCTTACTATATTTTATCTTATTATATTTTTATCTTATTATATTCTATCCTATTCTATCCTATCTTATTCTATTGTCTCTTATTCTATCCTATTTTATTTTATCCTATTTTATTCTATCCTATCTTATTTTATCATATTTTTATTCTATCCTATTTTATTTTATCATATTTTAGTCCTATCCTATTTTATTACGCCCTACTTTATTCTATCCTATCTTATTATATCCTATCTTATTCTATCCTATCTTATTATATCCTATTTTTTTTCTATCCTATCTTAATCTATTACTTTTTATTCTATCCTATCTATTATTTTCTTTTATTCTCTCCTATCTGTTATATTCTATTTCATTCTATTCATCTTTTTATTGTATTTTATTCTATTCTATCTTATTCTATTCTATCTTATTCTATTGTATTTTATTCTATTCTATCTTAATTTCATTCTGTTTTATTCTATTCTATCTTACTCTATTTCTATTTTAGTCTATTTCTATCTCACTCTATTCTATTTTATTCTATCCTATCTTACTCTATTCTATTTTAGTCTATTCTATCTTACTCATTTCTATTTAATTCTATTCTATCTTACTCTATTCTATTTCATTCTATCCTATCTTACTCTATTCTATTTCATTCTATCCTATCTTACTCTATTCTATTTCATTCTATTCTATCTTATTCTATTATATCTTATTGTATTGTATTTTATTCTATTCTATCTTACTTTATTCTATTTTATTCTATCTTATCTTACTCTACTCTATTTTATTCTTATTCTATCTTACTCTATTCTATTTCATTCTATTCTATTTTACTCTATTCTATTTTATTCTTATCCTATCTTACTCAATTCTATTTTAGTCTATCCTATCTTACACTATTCTATTTTATTCTATCCTATCTTACTCAATTCTATTTTATTCAATCCTATCTTATTATATTCTATTTTACTCTATCCTATATTATTATATTCTATTTTATATTCTATTTTTTTATCTTACCTTAATTCCCTATTTTATTCTATGCTATCTTACTCTATTCTTTTTTTTTTATTATATTCTATCTTATTCTATCCTATCTTACTCTCTATTCTATTTCATTCTATTCTTTCTACTCAATTCTATTTTGTTTTATGCTATTTTATTCTATTCTATCTATTCTCTATGCTATCTACTTACTCTATTTTTACTCTATCCTATCTTAATCTATCCTATTTTACTCTATTCTATCTTACTCTATCCTATTTTATTCTATTCTATCTTATTATATTCTATCTTACTTATTCTATTATATTTTTACTCTATCCTATCTTACTCTATTCTATCTTATTATATTCTATCTTACTCTACCTATTTATCTATCTATCTTATTATATTCTATCTACTCTACTATCTATTATATTCTCTTACTCTATTATATTTACTCTATCCTATCTTACTCTATTCATCTTATTCTATCTACTCTATTCTATCTTATTATATTCTATCTTACTCTATTATATTTACTCTATTCTATCTTACTCTATCCTATCTTACTCTATTCTATCTATATATTCTATCTACTCTATTCTATCTTACTCTATTCTATTTTACTCTATCCTATCTTACTCTATTCTATTTTATTCTATCTTATCTTAATCTATTCTATTTTACTCTATCTTATCTTACTCTATTCTATTTTACTCTATCTTATCTTACTCTATTCTATTTTACTCTATCTTATCTTACTCTATTCTATTTTATTCTATCCTATCTTACTCTATTCTATTTTACTCTATCTTATCTTACTCTATTCTATTTCACTCTATCTTATCTTACTCTATTCTATTTTATTCTATCCTATCTTACTCTATTCTATTTTACTCTATCCTATCTTACTCTATTCTATTTTATTCTATCCTATCTTACTCTATTCTATTTAATTATATTCTATCTTATTCTATTCTAGTTTATTCCAATTCTATTTTACTCTATTCCATTTTATTCTATCCTATCTGCTTATATCCTATTTTATTTCTCCTATCTTATTATATTATATCTTATTATATCCTATCTTGTTCTATCCTATCTTATTCAATATTATCTTATTATATTCTATCTCATTATTTCCTATCTTATTATATTGTATCTTATTCTATCCTATCTTATTATATTGTATCTTATTCTATCCTATCTTATTCTAGCCCATCTTCTTATATTCTACCTTATTCTATTATGTCTTATTATATCCTATACTATTATATCCTATCTTTTTATATCCTATCTTATTATATCCTATCTAATTATATCCTATCCTATTATATCCTATCTTTTTATATCCTATCTTATTATATCCTATCTAATTATATCCTATCCTATTATATCCGATCTTATTCTTATCTTATCTTATTCTATCTTTTATCTGAGTTCTGTCCTATCTTATTTTAATCTTTCTTATTATATTCTTTCTTATTATATTCTATCTTATTATGTCCTATCTTATATTGTTCTGTCTATTATATCTGTCTTATTATTATCTATTTATTTATATTTCTATTTTATTATATTCTTTTTTTATTCTATCCTATTTTTATTCTATCCGATTTTATTCTATTGTATCTTACTCTATCATATTTTATTATATTCTATCTGTTGTATCCTATCTTATTCTATCCTTCTCTTATTATATTCATCCATCAATTAATCCTATCTTATTATATTCTATCTTATTTTTCCCATCTTATTCCCATCCTATCTTATTCTATCCTATTTTTTATTTTATTTATCTTATTATATCCTATCTTGTTATATTGTATCTTATTCTGTCATATCTTATTATATCCTATTTTGTTCTATCATATCTCATTCTATCATATCTTATTATATTCTATCTTATTCTATCCTATCTTATTCTATCCCTATCTTATTATATTCTATTTTATTTTATTCTTTCTTATTCTATCCTATCTTTATTATATTTTATCTTATTCTAGCCTATCTATGTCATCAATGTTAACATGTTTAATAATGTTTTCAATGTTATTTACTTTGTTTTTATTTGTCTCCTTTTATTAGGGAATATTTTAGATATATACATTTTTATTATATTTTATTATATTTTTCTTGTTGAATAAATAGTCTTAAAAAGTGGTGCTCTTTAGTTTTAATAATTTTTCTTTTTCAATAAATATTCTCTTAAAAAGTAGCGCTCTTTAGTCCTAACGATTTAAATATTTTATTTTTTATCTAATGTTGAATTAATAGTTCAAATAGTCTCTTAAAAGGTACGCTCTTTAATCCCAACGAATTAAATATTTCATTTTTATTTATTTATATTCCTATGAAAAAAAGGATTTTAAATAGAGTAAAAACTCTATTTTTTATGAATGACGTATTTAAATTTATTTTTTAGCTTAATTTAACACCCTAAAATAAGTAGACATATATAGGAGGTGGGCTCAAGCCGCACATTTCCCCTTACTACTACAGTCCTATCATGAGCTACCGAATAATGTCCTATTACGTGCCACCCAATGCTGTCCTATCATTTGCCACATAATACTGTCCTGTTATATGTCACCCAATATTATACAATAAATACTATCATATCATAATATGACACAACCCAATACTGTCCTATTATGTACCGCCCCTAACTGTCATATTATGTTCCACCCAGTACTGTCCTATTATATGCTACTCAATTCAAATGCTACTTAATATTGTCCTATCATAACAAAAGGCAATGTAATACTGTCCTATTATGTGTCATCCAATCATGTCCTATCCTGTCCGATCCCAACCAATTCTTTCTGATGCTACCTGTGTCATCCAATCATGTCCTATCCTGTCCGATCCCAACCAATCCTTTCTGATGCTACCTGTGCTACCCAATCATGTCCTATCCTGTCCGATCCCAACCAATCCTTTCTGATGCTACCCTGTGCTACCCAATCATGTCCTATCCTGTCCGATCCCAACCAATTCTTTCTGATGCTACCCTGTGCTACCCAATCATGTCCTATCCTGTCCGATCCCAACCAACTTTCTGATGCTACCCTGTGCTACCCAATCATGTCCTATCCTGTCCGATCCCAACCAATCCTTTCTGATGCTACCCTGTGCTACCCAATCATGTCCTATTATGATGTAGTGTGATTTATCGTTTTATAACGTATTTTATCTCTTCCCACGCCAATTTGATCAAATCCATTCCTATCCTGTCTCATGATGTAGTGTGATTTATCGTTTTATAACGTATTTTATCTCTTCCCCACGCCAATTTGATCAAATCCATTCCTATCCTGTCTCATGATGTAGTGTGATTTATCGTTTTATAACGTATTTTATCTCTTCCCCACGCCAATTTGATGAAATCCATTCCTATCCTGTCTCATGATGTATTGTTATTTATCGTTTTATAACGTATTTTATCTCTTCCCCACGCCAATTTGATCAAATCCATTCCTATCCTGTCTCATGATGTAGTGTGATTTATCGTTTTATAACGTATTTTATCTCTTCCCCACGCCAATTTGATCAAATCCATTCCTATCCTGTCTCATGATGTAGTGTGATTTATCGTTTTATAACGTATTTTATCTCTTCCCCACGCCAATTTGATGAAATCCATTCCTATCCTGTCTCATGATGTATTGTTATTTATCGTTTTATAATGTATTTCATCTCTCCCACGCCAATTTGATGAAATCCATTCCTATCCTGTCTCATGATGTATTGTTATTTATCGTTTTATAATGTATTTTATCTCTCCCTCACGCCCATTTGATCAAATTCATTCCTATCCTGTCTCATGATGTATTGTTAATTATCGTTTTATAACGTATTTCATCTCTCACCTACGCCCATTTGATCAAATCCATTCCTATCCTGTCTCATGATGTATTGTTATTTATCGTTTTATAACGTATTTTATCTCTCACCTACGCCCATTTGATCAAATCCATTCCTATCCTGTCTCATGATGTATTGTTATTTATCGTTTTATAACGTATTTCATCTCTCCCCACGCCCATTTGATCAAATCCATTCCTATCCTGTCTCATGATGTATTGTTATTTATCGTTTTATAACGTATTTCATCTCTCCCCAACGCCCATTTGATCAAATTCATTCCTATCCTGTCTCATGATGTAGTGTTATTTATCGTTTTATAACGTATTTCATCTCTCCCCACGCCCATTTGATCAAATCCATTCCTATCCTGTCTCATGATGTATAGTTATTTATCGTTTTATAATG
>JAXRKP010001828.1:42500-55000 GCA_037039925.1 Doris montereyensis
GAAAGCTGATATAAATCTTGAAAAATATTATCTTAAATTTCATATTAGAAAATAATTATAAAAATGGGTGAAACAAAACATACAGAAGCACATCTAAACATAACTAATAATCAGAAAGGGAAAATTCAACTTTGAAATGAAAAAATAAAGAATCTGTTACTATTAGAGTTGATTCTGATGGTGATGATAAAATAGTTTTAACACAAAGTCAAATAAATAAAATTATTAAAGATTTGACAAAAGAAAAAGTCTGTTAATATTAAACTGTCAAAAGCAGAAATTAGAATAGAAGAAAAATAGAGTAGAAGGAGGATTTATTGGTGCTTTGATGACATTCTTAAGTCCAGCAGAAAAACAATATTGCCTACGGCGGGAAAAGCATTAGGTATTAGTGCTTTGGTTGGGTTAACATCAACTGGTGTTAATAAGATATTAGGAAATGGATTATATTTAAAAGTTAATGGAAATATTGTAAAAATTAAAAATCATGGTGCGGGGCAAAATCTTAGTCCAAACAAATTCCAGAATTGGAAACAAAAGGTGATCGCATTATTTTAAGAAACGCCGGTATTGAGCGGTATGGTGGGAGTGGCGTTATAGTTGATTTAGTTAAAGATATTACTTTTTTAAATGTTCTATTTTAATTTATTTTATTTTAATGTATTTTATTTTTAATGTATTTATTTTTTCTATAACAAAAATGGATGAAATTGAAATCGAAAAAATATATCCTTGCTTATCTAAAGAACCATCTACCCCGCCTATCGATGATAATATTATTTAATAGATGCAAACATTATTAACAATGCTGTAAGCTATAATGCTGAAAGCTATAATGCTATGAGCTATTTTCAAATATTAGATTAGAACATATTAAAGATATTAAGAATGATTTAGAAAGAAATAGTGAAATTAGAAGAAGTTTTAAGTAATAAATATTCGAAAGCAAATAATACTTTACATTTACACAATTTATGGATTAAATACTGTTTCTAATGCATCTGAGTTGCAAGTATTAGTGTTAACAGTATCTAATTCCAGTATCTGTTGTTTTAGGTGGTGTTTCTGCCGTGCAGGTGTATTGACACATTATTACAAATAAATTAATTAAGAAGTTTCAAAAATTAAAGAACAAAAGCATCGGGATATATATAATCTAAGTCAAAATAAATTAAATATTATTCAATCATTATTATCTAAAGCTTTCTTTCTTTATCAATTCCCATTCTAACTTTCGGTTTATGGGTTCAGATGTCCGAGATGATCTTTCTCCAGGATGTCCTTTCCTGGCTTTTTCTGTTTCCTTCCAAAAATGTTTAATTTCTATGCTTCAATGCCTCTTTTATATCTTCTTCCCACTTTCTCCGAGGTCTGTCTTTGGTCTTTTACCTTGGGTTTTAGCACTGTATACTGATTTAGCTATTCTATTGTCATTTATTCTGTTTACATGCCCAAACCATCTCAATTGATTTGTTTCTATCTTAGTTTTTATGCCATCTGTTTTGGTTTGATCTCTTATTGTTGTGTTTCTGATTTTGTCTCGTTTAGTTTTCCTACCACTCTTCTTAGATATTTCATTTCAGCTGCCTGTACTCTACTGTATTCTCTACTGTCTAAAGTCCAAGTTTCGCTGCCATAGAGGAGAGTAGAACAATAAGCTTTGTTGCATACTGCCATTTTGGTTTTTGTTGACAATTATTGTTTACCTACAAATGCCTTTCCTAGATGGTTATATATTGCACTTGCCTTTTGGATTCTCTGGCTGATTTCTTCTCTTAGTTTTCCCTCTGAGTTAATCATTACTCCTAGGTAATTGTAGCTTTGAATTTGTTCTAAATTCTTCCTGCCAAATTTAAGATTGTGGGTTTTAGCTTCCCTAGTTATTAGCATTGTTTTGGTTTTCTTTGCATTTACTATCATTCCTCTTTTATTTAGTTCATTGTTCATAATGTTGATATTCGACTGAAAGTCACTTTCTGATTTTCCAAACAGAACTAAATCATCGGCAAATGAAAGCATTGATACATTTACTGTTTTGAGCTTCCACATACCTACATTCATTTTCTTCATTTTTGAGGATGCCTTTGCGACTGAATCCTAAATGTGATAAACAAAAAAGGACTTAGGTCACAACCCTTTCTTACTCCTATATCTACATCAAATTCTGCAGATACATTTCCAGCTACTCTCACTGCACATGTTGGTTTATTGTAAAAACTTTTAATGGCTTCTATTAAATTTTGCTCTACATTGTGTTCTTTTAAGGAATGCCATAGTTCGTCCCTCCTCACAGTGTCAAATGCGTTTTCTAAGTCAATAAAACACAGGTGCAAGTCAATGTTTCTCTCAAGGAATGTTTCTATTATTTGTCTAATTGTAAATATGTGGTCTTGTACACTTCTTCCTGTTCTAAATCCACTCTGATGCTCTTCAATCTGATCCTCTACTCTTTTCCTTAGTCTTATTTCCAGTATCCTGGCATATACTTTTCCTGGAACGCTAAGTAGTGATATTCCTCTATAGTTTGAGCATTCCATAGTTGATCCTTTCTTATGTATTGGTACTACTTTCTTATGTTCCCTTTTTCCAGTCGTTTGAAACCTGTTTGGACTTCCATGCTTGTTGGCATATTGATTGTCTGCCTCTCTCCCTTGGTTTTTAATCATTTCTGGATAAACTTGATCTGCTCCTGAGGATTTTCCTAATTTCACTTTTTTTATAGCTCTTTGATTTCTTCCATTGATATATCTACATCTTCAGCTGTCTCCTCTAGATTACTTGATACTCTTACTAATTGATCTTTGCTCCTTGTTTCATACGTCCTGAGGGATTATGTTATTGGCGAAAATGCTTTCTCCATGTTTCCATGATTTCGCTGTCTTCTTTCATTTTTCTCCTTTGACATTCTTAATTTATCGTATTGGGCATGCTTTAGTCTTTCTCATAGTTTTCATTGCCCCCCCTCCCCTCAGAACAGCTTTTGATTTCCTTTGATAGCTTTCTTGGAGTCTTTGTCCAAACTCTTCCCATTGTTCCTGTTTGGCCTTCCTCACTTCCTCTTTGGCGATAGTTCTTTTATTCACGTAATCTATCCTATCCTCTGGTCTCTTTGTTTGCAAGTATTTCTTCCAGGCATCCTTCTTTTCTTTGATCTTAGTCTTACATTATCATTCCACCATGCTGTTCTTTTCGTATCTCCTTTAATTTGTTTCCTACCACAGACCTCTTCAGTACAACTGATGAGTGTTTCTTTATAGATTTGCCACTTTTCTTCTATTGTGTTATCATACAGATCCATCTGTCTTTCACTGATAAATCTTTTTATCCTAGATTGATATAACTGTTTTACTACTGATTTATTTAATTCCTCTATTTTGAGTTTAATAGCTTTCTTCTTCTTTCCTTTTCTGTTTGTTTTCCTCGGTCAGTAATCTCATTTTGGCAATCACTAAGTGATGATCACTAAATATTTCTGCTCCTCTGTTTACTCTTGCATTCAATGTACTGTAAAAATAGGACCTGCTAACTATTATGTGAGGCGACATATGACAATATAGGACAACTCCACTAATAAAAACAGAACAAACACGTGACGTTTCGTATAACCCGTCGTCAGACAACAAACGAGAAATATCTATAATCTAGATCTAAGTTCTACCTCCGTTGTCTTCCTCTACACATCCATACCCCATTCCATGAGCCTTCAAGCCCTTAAATTCTTCCTCGACCAGCGATCTGACCAGACAATCAACACTACCACCCTTCTCCGTTTATCAGAACTCGTGCTAAATCTTAATTCTTTTGAATTTAATGGACAGTTTTTCGAGCAAATCAGCGGAGTTGCCATGGGCACTAAGATGAGACCCTCATACGCTTGCCTATTCATGGGTTATCTTTGAGCATAGATTATTCCAGGCGTACCCTGGTCCTCTGCCCAACACCTATAAACGGTATATTGATGATGGGTTTGTATCACGACGATGTCTGCAACTGATTTTGACCGTTTCTTCGATTTTGCAAACAAATTTTGCAAACCTATCAAGTTCACTTTTACCCAGTCTACATCCACTGTTAACTTCTTAGACATCATCGTTTCTCTCTCCGAACATGGGCTTACAACTAGAATATTCTACAAAGATACAGATAGTCATAGCTATCTCCACTACACATCCTCTTATCCACTATGTTGCAAGATGATATTCCATACTCTCAATTCCTCCGCCTCAGACGCACTGTTCTGTCGAGCACCTACTCATAAAAGAAGCGCCTAAGATGTTTGATTTCTTCCTACGCAGAGTTACCCTAGGGCCATCATTTGTCAAGCCTTTCAGATAGCTAAAATTGTCCGTAAAGACGCCCTCAACATAGGAAGAAAAAAAGACCAAACGCATACCTCTTATCCTTCCACCATCCACACACACACACACACACACACACACACACACACACACACTGTGTCATCAATATAGTCCGCAAGAACCTGCCTATTCTACACGCTAGTGACGAGACTATACGTGTTTTCCTTCCTTTCCATTAATTGCCTTCAAGAGACACACTAGTCTTCATGATACCTTTGTGCACAGTCGCCTCTCTACTGACTCCTCGCCGTCGGACATCGTCCGATGTGGACGCACTAATTGCAAGACATGCCCCTTTGTGGACAGCTCCACAACCATTTAGTTTTGCGCCTCTTGCAATGTAATTTATGCTCTTTGCTGCAGTCATTATGGAATGACCTATATCGGTGAAACTGACTTGCAACTCTCCAACAGATTTGGCCATCACAGGAGAGATATCGAATACTGCGAAAGCAAGCCGGTGCCTTTACATTTTAATGGATCAGGCCATCGAGGAACCCATGACCTGAAAGTATGCATTCTCAGGTCATGCTCCGGCGGTGCTGAGTCTAGAAGTCTTTAGAGAACCGGCTTATGGTAAGATTGACACAATCAACCCTGACGGTATGAACGTCTTACACCAATTTGTATAATTTTCTCTGGAGGACTCCCATAGTCGGGCACACGCTATTACTATCCCTGACCCTTCACCATCCCCTACCCTACTCCATCCACCCCCACCACCCCACGAAACTATCTTACCTAACCCTGCCCCCCACCCCTTCCTATTCCGGGAAAAGTTGGGTCCTCTGGCAGTTCACACCCCGTGTGTTCATCTATGGTAGGCCTCTTTGCACACTGTTTTTAAATTTTTTAATATTTTTAATTTTAAAAACTTTTTTTTTTTTACGGTCACCATTTACCGGAAGTAACTTTGCGCACAGCTTCTTACCATTACAGAATAGACCCTATTTTATCACCAAGGAGAAAATACTTGAGACTTCGAAAACTTGAATAGCATCAGCTAGTCCTAACTGTCATTTTTTGAAATTTCAGATAAGTGTTTTACTCTCTTCCCTTATTGCATCGATACATTTGTGATTTATATACATTTCGCACCTTCAGTGTAGATTTTTGCCTTGATTGATACTTCCTTTCATTCATTCTGTATCATTTCTTCTTTCTAGACCCAGTGAGATATAGATCTAGTCTTATAATCATTCTATTTTTTCGTTCTTGTTTCCCATACTCACACGTCTCTCTCTCCCTTTTCTTTCTTCCTGCCTTTTTTCTATCCTTTTCTCTCTATTTCTCTATTTCTCTACTTCTCTCTATCTCCTTCTCACCTTTTATTACTTACTTATTTTCATATTTCTTATTTCATTCTAGATCTGAACCTTCCACTCTCGTTCATTCTTCACACTCCCCTCTGCTACGTTTATTATCATCACTGTCTTTTTCTTTATTTCTTTCTCCTTTATGTTCTTTTCTTCTGACAACACATTGAGTGATGCCGGAGGTAGTACTTAGATCTAGATTCTAGATATTTCTCGTTTGTTGTGTGACGAAGGGTTATACCCGAAACGACACGTGCTTGTTCTGTCTTTATTAGTGGAGTTGTCACTTATTCTCATATTTCGCCTTTGGCTTCACTCCACTGTGACTCCTTCGTATTAACTATTATGTAGTCTATGGTTGATTTTTAACATCTGTCTTCTTTTACTCTTGTATATTTGTGGATATCTTTATGAGGACAAAAGGTGTTGACTATTTTCATGTTATTCTTTAGGCAAAAATCTATGAGTCTCTCTCCATTTGGAGAAGTTGTTGTCTCTCCTCTTTACCTATTACTCCTCCTGACGTTTCTACATTGTTGCCTACTCTAGCGTTTAAATCTCCTAAAAGCGTTCGTTCCTGTTTGGAGTTAAGATTCTCTGCAGCTATTTTTAAATCACTTTCGAAGATATCTTTTTCTTCTTTAGTTGCGTCTTCGTTTGGTCCATAAGCTATTCATAATTTAATTTCTCGTTCTTTTGGTTTAATATTTACCTCTAATAGTCGTGGGCTTATAAATTTTCAACTTTCTACTAGCTTTTCATGCCTTTTATGCACTAGGAGGCATACTCCTGCTCTAGCTCTATCTTTGACATCTACTGCTGAGAAGATTAAAATATCATGCGGTCGTACATTTTCTATTCCTTGTCTTTTTTCTTTGTTTCTGTAATGGCTAAAATATCTGGTTTGAATTTGTCCATTTCTTCAAGTTATTCTAACTCCTTTCCATTTATTGCCCTGACGTTCCATGTTCCAAAAATCACAGTCCGTGTTCGTTTGCAAGTTTCTTTTACTTCTCTGAATGAGGTTGTTTTGGATAAGCAGGGATTAGCCCACTGTACCCTAGGTAGATGGTGGGGCTACACCTTGAGCCCCCTACCAGTCCTTGTTATTTTCTGTCAGGCTGAACTCCCTTAGCCTTTAGCCATTCAAGACTAGCCTGCAAGGCAGCAGGTTGTTATTTTATGTCAGGGTTAACTCCCTTAGCCTATAGTCATTCAAGACTAGCCTGCAAGGCAGCAGGTTGTTTTCTATCAGGGTTAACTCCCTTAGCCTTTGGTCAACCAAGACCCGCCTGCAAGCATTAAATAACAATCATACTTCAAATGAAGAATTTGATCTAATGTTATAAGAAAAACTCATTATCAATTTTGTAAAGAAGATATTCGAAGAAATAAGAATAATTCCGCAAGCAATAAATTAGAAGAAAATATCAAACAAAAGGGAAAAGAGGAATTAAAAGAGTCTTTGTTAAAACCAATTAATGATATGATGAAGAAGCTTAAAAAATGTTATTAAAATGTCTTTCATAAAAAATATAACTGCTAACAATCGTGATGAATTAGTTGCTGAATATTTAAAAATAAGGGATTTAAAAAAACAGATTTACATCAGAAAGAATTGGTGAGGAATATAAAAGGAAGAAGTTGTAAAACAACTGCTACCATTGATTGAAAAACAAGATGAACAAAATAAACTTTTAGATATTCAAAATAATATGTTTACAAAAGCATTAGAGAATAGACTTCCAATTGAATCTGATGAAACATTAGTTCTAGACGATTTACCTAGAAAATATATAGGAAAAAGATGGTGATTTAACATATGGTGTAAAGATAGATAACGGAAAATTCTATATAGGTGATAAAGAAATTAAAGTTGTTAATAATGATATTATTATTAATGATCAAACATTTACAGGAACAAATTTGCTAATGGTAAAAGAACCAGATGATTTTAATTCAAGTGATTATGATAAATACAAAGAAATTATGAAAGAAAGCAATGTACTTAAAAATACAAAAACAGGTAAATTAAAATCTGATGGTGAGAAGAAATGGAAAAGTATTTTAGGTAGAGTAGCAAAGGACTTTTATACATCTAATTCTGGTGAAGGAATTAATACTATTACAATTCCTTATGATCCTGATGAATTAATTAAAAGAATGGATTCATTTTTAGAGGGATATCACATCACTACTTAGTGTTCCAGGAAAAAGTATATGCCAGGATATTGGAAATGAGACTAAGGAAAAGAGTAGAGGATCAAATTGAAGAGCATCAGAGTGGATTTAGACCAGAAGAAGTGTACAAGATCACATATTTAAAATTAGACAAATAATAGAAAGATTCCTTGAGAGAAACATTGACTTGCACCTATGTTTTATTGACTTAGAAAAGGCATTTGACACTGTGAAGAGGGACGAACTATGGCATTCCTTAAAAGTACACAATGTAGAGCAAAATTTAATAGAAACGTGTAGTGAGAGTAGCTGGAAATGTATCAGAAGAATTATGATGTAGATAGGAGTAAGACAGGGTTGGTACCTAAGTCTTCTTTGTTTAACACATATTAGGATTCAGTCGCAAAGACATCTCAAAAATGAAGAAATCGAATGTGGGTATGTGGAACCTCAAACCAGTAAATGTATCAATGCTTTCATTTGCCGATGATTTAGTTCTTTTCGGAAAATCAGAAAGTGAACTTCAGTCGAATATCAACATTATGAACAATGAACTAAATAAAAGAGGAATGAGAGTAAATGCAAAGAAAACCAAAACGATGCTAGTAACTAGGAAGCTAAAACCCACAATCTTAAATTTGGCAGGGAGTATTTAGAACAAGTTCAAAGCTAAAATTACCTAAGATTAATGATTAACTCAGAGGAAATCTTAGAGAAGAAATCAGCCAGAGAATCAAAAAGGCAAATTCAATTTATAACCAACCAGGAAAGGCATTTGTAGGTAAGCAAGAATTGTCAACAAAAACCAAAATGGCAGTATTCAACACAGCTTATTATCCTACTCTCCTATATGGCAGTGAAACTTGGACTTTAAACAGTAGAGAATACAATAAAGTACAGGCAGCTGAAATGAAATATCTAAGAAGAGGTAGGAAAACTAAACGAGACAAAATTAGAAACACAACAATAAGAGATCAAACCAAAGCAGATGGCATAAAAACTAAGATAGAAACAAATCAATTGAGATGGTTTGGGCATGTAAACAGAATGAATGACAATAGAATAGCTAAATCAGTATACCGTGCTAAAGCCCAAGGTAAAAGACCAAAAGGCAGACCTCGGAGAAAGTGGGAAGAAGATATAATAGAGGCATTGAATCATAGAAATTAAATATTTTGGAAGGAAACAGAAAATGCCAGGACAGGACATCCAGCATAGAATCCTGTGAAGAAATGTAATCTATATTTATAGTCTTTATTTAGTATTTTATATGGGATATATTTTTCTTTATTATCTGTATAGAATTTATTGAACTTCATTGCCATTATTTTAACATTTCCCTTAGAATTACTCTATATATACTAAATGATTTCATACAGTCTATAATTTTAAAAGCAGTTGGATACACTTCTTTACAATATTTAAAAAATATTTAATCATTCTAAATCTTGATTATTTAAATTCGATGAATACTTAATTCCAATTTACTAGGATATATTCCACATGTTCCATCTACTACAAAGAATCCTTGAATGAATGTTTTCTTTTCTTCAATTGTTTTGTGTGTTAGTTTTAGAAATTCTCCTTTCATAGGATGAGTATCTTCCCCTTTATAATCATTATTAAGTAAAGATTAGTATTAATAGTTAGATCTTTAGGTTTTATGATATTGTTATCATCCCTAATTAAAGAATGATCTTCATTTACATCAACAAAACCCATTGATGTAGTTACTCTAAATACTTCCTTTTCCGTTTCATGTTTTATTACTTGTTCTATTTTACTCCAACCCTTACGTGTCCATACTTGTAATGGATAGTTTATTTTATAATAGAATTTTCCATTATTATATTGATATTCATCAGTAATATCTTTAATCTCAACAATACAAACGTTATTTTTTTTAAATCTTAATATTAGAGGAGTATCTTCTGTAACAGAATCTGACGCAACTAATTCATTATTGGGCCATAACTCATTAACAACATCATAATAAAATTCATACATTAATAATTTACTATAATCTAAAATACACATTCGTAAATAAATTGGTTTATCAAATTTAATTGATGTTATTAATAACTGCTACTAATTTTTCATTAAATATTATTGATATCTTTCAAATTTGGTTTGTTAATATGTTTTTGTATTTCTGTTGGATCTGTAAATAATTTTATTTCACTTCTATTCTAATATTTTCCATTGTTTTACAATAGAAAGAATTATTCATTAATTTCCATCCATCTTTTTCAAATGCTGATTTAGATTTAATTCTTTCATCTGTATTGAAATCAATATATTTTTTAACCGTGCTGGTTCTTTAAATGAAATTATTCTATGAACTTTCTTAACTACTAGACCTAATCTAATATATTATTTTAATGTTTTTATGATGATTAATATATTTATCTTTATCTCTAAGTGTTAAAAATAGTTTTCCTTCATTACCTAAAGTTCTATCTTCTTTTTTAAGCAATTCTAATTGACATGGTGAAAGATCTTCTTCTTTTACTTTCATCTTTTCTGGAGCTAATGGATATTTAATTGTTTTTAGTTTTGCTTTCTTTGTATATTCTAAATCACATTCTATAATACAACCATTTCCTTTAGGAATATCTTTATAATAATCTAAATCTTCTCCCCATCTAAAATCATTTGTTGTAGTTTCTGACTCATAGCCCACCCATATAGATTATTAGCATCTAAATATAGAAGATATGTTTCTTTTAGAAATGAATTTAAATCTCCACCATTATTTATTATTTCAATACCTTTCCATTTCATAGTCATCTACTATACTACCATTATCTAAATAATTTGGTGCATATTTATTATATGCTTTAACATGTCTAGGACCTAATACTCCAGAGAAACCACCTCTAATTTCTTTTTCAAACATAAATAACATATTACTGGCACTAAGTAATTCTAATTCTACTCAGTATATTTCAAACCACAGTGCCAAGTTAATCCTGGTGCTGAATAACAATAACAAGGATCTATTTCATTATGTTTAAGAAATAAATTTCTAAACCTTTCAAAGGCATCTGCTAATACTAATACATCAGTTTTAAGATATAATTCATGATAATCTTTTAATGTTTCACATTCATAATATTCCCAAACTTCTTGAGCATGTTTATAATTCTCTTCTGTTATTCCTTCTCCTTTTAATATTGAATAAAATTGATCTATCGGTGGTAATTCAGTTTCATTTAATCTATCTAAATAAACTATGTATTCATATGGATAAAATCCTTTTTGTTTAATTAAATATAAATCATCATTAAATTCTTGAGATAATATTGGAAAGTCATCTATCGATTCTGCTATTCTTGCTAATCCTTTAGATAAAAATCTATATGAATCTACAAATCATAACTTCTTGCAAAAACTTCCAAATTCAATAGGGATATATTCTTCTGAAGTTTTAGATAATACTTTAACTTTATTGTATGCGTTTTCATACTTCATTAATTTTCTACTATAAAGTGAAAATCATAATTAGATCCATTGTGAAAAAAAAACTGGAATTAATTTACTTGATTTTCCTTCTTTGGTATTACATGATTGACATGTATATTTAGATGTGTAATGATTGTGTTCTATTATTTTACAAATATCATCTGTGAATTTAATTCCACACATGTAACAATTAGTTTCATTATGATATTCTTTAATTTGTTCAGGTGTTAATTTATGTTTAGCTTTCTCATGGCGACTTAAATTAGATATTATATCGTCATAAATCATAAGAATATTTTCAATATATTTTTCTTTTGCATCTTCTCCAACATATGAAATATATTCTGATTTCTATATATTAGGATAGTGAGATTTTGCATAAATACCAAAACTGTTTACTTCTTGTTTAAATATTTCATTTGTATAAGATTCTTCAGGATTAGGTTGAGTAGTATGAATAGGAATATTAGTTGATTCAAAATCAGAATAGATTGGGACAGGTAGTCTTGATTTAAAAGGATTATTTTTTAACTTATTTTCTTTAGGCATTATAGTATTACAGTGTTTGTGATTTAAACATATTTTCATATGTTAATCCAATGTTTTGTTTTACTACTAAATGTATTCATACCATTTCTACAAACAAAAGATTTATGTTTATTATCACAAAGAAAATTATCAAGATTTTTTATTTTAAACAGTAATGTGTATTTGAATCCTTCTCAAGATATAATAAATAAATTACATTATCTTTATTTTCATTATTAGAAATATGAACTGGATAAATAGATAACTTCTCTTTTGGATTATTTAAAGCAAATATATTTATATTTAATATTGGATTGAGTTCTTCTACTTTTGGAATATCTTTGATACATACATGATATTCTATTCCAGTCATATTAATTTGATCTTTATACATTTTATATTTTGTTAATCTATCTACATGATCATCAGCTGGATATAATTTTGCTTATACAGACCATAGAAAACATTTGTTATCATTTGCATTTTAACTTTAATTATATTATGTGATTTAAATTGAGTAGGAATATAAAATGATGTTGTTAGATAACTAACTTTATATAGTTTTACTTCTGATTGAATTACTTTATCAAAAACAAAACCACTCCCTCTTTCTTGAAAATTATCTACCCATGTATTAAAAGTATTTGGTAGA
>JAXRKP010001828.1:60000-89444 GCA_037039925.1 Doris montereyensis
CTGTCAGTTCCCTGTCTAACACTACATACATACACCTCTTCTTACCTGTCAGTTCCCTGTCTAACACTACATACATACACCTCTTCTTACCTGTCAGTTCCCTGTCTAACACTACATACATACACCTCTTCTTACCTATCAGTTCCTGTCTAACACTACATACATACACCTCTTCTTACCTGTCAGTTCCCCTGTCTAACACTGCATACATACACCTCTTCTTACCTGTCAGTTCCCTGTCTAACACTGCATACATACACCTCTTCTTACCTGTCAGTTCCCTGTCTAACACTACATACCTCTTTCTTACCTGTCAGTTCCCTGTCTAACACTACATACACCTCTTCTTACCTGTCAGTTCCCTGTCTAACACTGCTACATACACCTCTTCTACCTTAACACTTACTCTTCTTACCTGTCAGTTCCCTGTCTAACACTACATACATACACCTCTTCTTACCTTTCCGTTCCCTGTCTAACACTACATACACCTCTTCTTACCTGTCAGTTCCCTGTCTAACACTACATACATACACCTCTTTTTACCTGTCAGTTCCCTGTCTAACACTACATACACCTCTTCTTACCTTTCCGTTCCTGTCTAACACTACATACACCTCTTCTTACCTGTCAGTTCCTGTCTAACACTGCATACATACACCTCTTTTTACCTGTCAGTTCCCTGTCTAACACTGCATACATACACCTCTTCTTACCTGTCAGTTCCCTGTCTAACACTACATACACCTCTTCTTACCTGTCAGTTCCCTGTCTAACACACATACATACACCTCTTCTTACCTGTCAGTTCCTGTCTAACACTGCATACATACACCTCTTCTTACCTGTCAGTTCCCTGTCTAACACTGCATACATACACCTCTTCTTACCTGTCAGTTCCTGTCTAACACTGCATACATACACCTCTTTTTACCTGTCAGTTCCCTGTCTAACACTACATACATACACCTCTTCTTACCTGTCAGTTCCCTGTCTAACACTGCATACGTACACCTCTTCTTACCTGTCAGTTCCCTGTCTAACACTGCATACGTACACCTCTTCTTACCTGTCAGTTCCCTGTCTAACACTGCATACGTACACCTCTTCTTACCTGTCAGTTCCCTGTCTAACACTACATACATACACCTCTTCTTACCTGTCAGTTCCCTGTCTAACACTACATACATACACCTCTTCTTACCTGTCAGTTCCCTGTCTAACACTACATACATACACCTCTTCTTACCTGTCAGTTCCCTGTCTAACACTACATACATACACCTCTTCTTACCTGTCAGTTCCCTGTCTAACACTGCACCTCTTCCCTGTCAGTTCCCTGTCTAACACTACATACATACACTCTTCTTACCTGTCATACTGTACACCTCTTCTTACCTGTCAGTTCCCTGTCTAACACTGCAAACATACACCTATTCTTACCTTTCCGTTCCCAAACAACTGTGTATCTTGACTCCTGAGGTGAATCTAAGCAGCCTGATTACTGAGATAGGCCAAGATGTTTCGCAAGTATTATGTCTTTATCAGTATACGATACGTTGCAGATGATTTTTCTTGATAACTAAAACAATGAAGCCGTCTTAATCTGTGCTATCTTGTTCTTTAGTGTTCATTACACCCGTGCATACCGCTTAATATCATAATAATAGTGTCTTGAAATGCAGAAGGCAAAGCTATGTTCGACGGGTATAAGCGATAGCTTGAGAGAAAAAACTGCCTCAGACTAACGTCCTGTATAGATAGAGGAGATAAAACCTTTCTTATCGATATGGGAGGACGTACAGAGCGGATCTCAATAGACAGACTGAAAACTGCCTACGTAGATGCTACTCAACCAATATCTGTGGCAATACCTCCACGTCGTGGCCGACCACCCACTAGTAGTAGTACTAGCAGTAATCAGCACCCGAAGTCTAGAGAACCTACGCCACCTTCAACCTCCAACAAGACGTCACGCTCCGGCCGTCACATCCAACAGCCTCGACGTTTCCAACAAAATTGACCTAGTCAGTCTTTGGGGGGGGGGGGGGGGGGCTTGTGTGGTGCACACAATATCTACATACGTACATGTACGAACAATTATCAAGACTGCTAGGACTACAAGAGACCCACACAGTTCACTTTACTTTCTCTTGTTGTTTTCATGATCAATAAAATAACATCACTCGACACACTAGAATTTACCTTTCATTGTCTTCGTGTATGTAATGTGCCACATATATATATATATATATATATTATCGTCTCGTTCTGCTTCACGCTATAGAAACTGGCATAAGCTCCGGCTTTATGGGTCGAAATAATCTTGACGGAACTTACACCTACGCATACGACTTAACATCATATTGCCTGTGAAATACAGATGAAAAATCGTATGGCTTTGTTGAACTGTTGTTACACGTGAATGTGTAACAACAGTTACAAAATTACACACTTGGCATCATAATATGCCTGTATAATGAAGATCAAAATTCGTGTGACTTTGTTTAGCTTTTGTCACACATGTGTATAACACTTTTCATCATGTGTCTGGATAAGGGGAGGGGGGGAGGGGGTTACTTAAAAGGCACGCACACAACACATTCCCTACCCCAAAAAAGACAGTCCCCCCCTCCTCCCCCCTAAAAAAAAATCCAAATAAAACCCACCCCAAGACAACTAAAAAAAAACCCCCAACAAAACCTAATAAAAACCACCCGCTAACCCCCCCCCCCCCCCGCCGCACCCCCCTCCTGCTATCCCAAATCCCCATATCATTTTAAAAGAACTCTCAGCATGGTCGAAAGTGTGCGTTCCCTTTACGATGAGAATAGTCCAGCTGTATACTGAGTACGCTGTCCTTTCGGTGAGATCGTGTGGAGTTTGTGACAGTGTAATCTTATTTTGGAGCCTTGTTTAATCATGACTCATGACGTCATCGGCGTTTGCTCTTTTTTTTTTTTTTTTTTTTTAGGTTGGTAGTGTGTAATGTAACGAATCATCTGGACGGTTAGTTACACACGGTTGTAGCCACTTGTCCAACATAAACTAATGACGTGCCACGCAGTCTTCCCATGTTTACCCCAGCTGTCAGGCGTGTTACACACCGTGTGTATCGGGTGGCAGTCTGTACTTCGAATGTGTGAAATTATTATTATTCCAGAAAACACGGACGTGGTCATAAAATCAACATGAACGCCTATACGTCAGGAAAATAGAAAAAGGAAAATGGGGGGGGAGGAGGGATGAAAAGGAGGAGCAGTGGAAGGAGAAGGCGGGGAGAAAGAAGAAGAGGGATGAGGGTGAATACCCGTTCTGTACCGGTTCTTTCTAACATTCATGCCTTACTTTGAAAGCATAATGGCGTTTTGCTCACAATGTTTAAGAAATGAAAATTGATGGATGGTGAATGAATGATTTATGATAAGTTAATGCATGTGTATGAAGCTAAACTGATTTGTCTATAATTATTTATTTATTTTTTATATTTGTTTTATGTATATTATTTCACCGCACTATCTATTTCCCCACCTTTGAATCTTGTGTACTTCTCCTAAAATCTAAACATTTAACGATTAACTTACGTTAAATTTGTTTTTAATTTAAATGCATTGATGTATTCTTTTAATTTTCAAACAGAAATTGTGATAACACAAGTATAATTTCCTTTTCTAAATGGATCAATAAAGATGATTGAATTGAATTGAATTGATTGATTTGATTGAATTGAATTGCATTGAATTGAATTAACAAAAAACCCAGCACATCATCATTCATGGTGTATCTTGACACAACATCGCTGCCTGAATCTTCACATGAAAGTTTTTACGGTTATTTGCAGTCAATATTCCAGCCTTTGTTACTGTCATGTCCAGCCAGTCGTGTTCCTATCTTAGTCATTGGTCTCCCTCTCCTCTCTTGTAATACTCGTTTTCCCATCGTTTCAAGTCTCTTTATGTGCCAAAACATTTTGAGTTTCCCCATCTTTTGTTGTTAAAAGTGAAGGTAATGACATACGGTAATATGAAAGCCCCATAAGAAACAAAGACGAGACAAATACAAAGAATAGACAGAAACAAATCCTGGCCACCATGGGGATCGAATCCACGAACTCTGCGTCGGCACCCATCGCCTCGCCATGAAAAGAAAGCGTGCTACCAGTCGACCTTCATGACACGCCCCTTGCCTCACTGTTTGTCTTTTCTATGTTGTTGAAAAGACATTGGAGCTGGACCTTAATCTTTCAACGATGTTTTCATTCTTTGCTTTTTCGATCCAGTATATTCTCGATACCTTTGTGTAACAGTTCATTTCAAAGGTTGGTGTCCGTCTACTGTTGTCTCTGTTCAGTGTCCATGTCTCGCATCCATGTGTTGTTGTTGGGAAGACACTGCCTTTTAAGATTCTTCATTTTTTCCCTGTACATTGTCTTTTCCAGGCCTTTTCAATTTTGTTTTGTTTTGTTGATATTTCTCATTGCGAGTCGTCGTCGAATCACAGGAGCTGTTTTCCATTTGTTTCTATTTTGGTCCCTAGATACTTGACATTGTTGAATCTCTCCATTTTCTCACCTTCTATATTTATTTCTACCTCCCTATCGCACATGCCTTTATGCATTATTTTTATCTTCTTTACGCTGAGCATCAGGCCTTTCTTTTCTACTATCATTTTTTAAAACTAATATTGCTTCAGCTGATTTTGCCAAAAAGAGCCTTGTCATCTTTTTATCTAACACCTTCCAGACACATCATTTGAACTATGAATTCATCATATATTTCTTTCCTTCTGTTTTCTTCTACGTCCCTCAAGAACTCTTTCACTCGAGCTGCTGTTGTTTCTTCTCAAAGTTGGAAGTTGTCATCTGAATGAGCTTGTTAACATCGTCCAAACTTAAAACTTTTTCTTTAATGAGCTTGGGAATCACGCTCAAGCTGCCGAAGTTACGAAGCGAATCAAAGCCATCTATGACACAACCATAAGCCCCTGCTGTATTCTCGTTCGCTGTTGACCACTGGACTTTGAGAAATGCAGAGTCGATTTCAGTGATATTTCCGGACGTAATAATGACATTGTCTGTCTGTGAGATAGCATTTGAAGGCGAACGTATATCTACAAGCGTAACTTTCGAACCGAAGGGATCGAGTTTGGTGATACGAATTCGAGTAATCGAATCCAATTTGATGGCATTTCCATGAGAGCTGTCTTGTTTGCATGTCAGCTGCACGTCATGAGTGCTCCCTGGTGCTACTTCCTCAAAGTTTGTCTCTAGTACCCAAGCCTGGCTGGTTGCCAAAATGGCAACAAGAAATGTGAAAAGAAGCATCTGGGTAAGATAAAAGAACAAGTATACAAAAATTGGGAGCTATCGCAGTCGTCAAATCTTTGTAATGTTATAGAAAAAAACCAAAGAAAATACTGCATCTAAACGTGAACAAAAACATGAAGCGTCGTATAATGTTCTCAAATTTAGAAATACTTATTGCAAGTGTAGACATAGACAAAATTAACAACAAAAACAAAGTCAACACGCTCCTCCCTATCCCACTTACATTAACAGGACGAACAATATACATTTCTATGCACATTCAGAAACACGTCCAGACATCTATGAGGACACAAAGAAATATCTACGAACATGAGCAATGTGCCACAACACAGATTTGAAAACAATTCCCACGGTTGTACAGAATATGTCATGACAATTTACATAGATCTAGACATGGACGGAAGTGGAGACGGAAAGGTGGGCGTTTCTGTCAGTGTTTTGAATTGCACGACCATTTAATTCTTAGATGAATTACAGTCGAGAGCAACACGAACTGACAAATATTGTCGAAGGAAAGGTAGAATCTTCAGGATAATCGCATGATCATTAGAGTCGAACATCTATGTTTTTGGCAGGCACATCACATGGTCATTAGAGTTGAACACCTAGGGTTTTGGCAGATCGCATGGTCATTAGAGTTGAACATGGTCATAGAGTTGAACACTTAGGTTTTGGCAGGGCAGATCGCATGGTCAGCAGAGTCGAACACCTATGTTTTGGCAAGCAGATCGCATGGTCAGAGGCAGATCACCGGGACATTAGAGTCGAACATCTATGTTTTTGGCAAGCAGATCGCATGGTCATTACAGTCGAACACCTATGTTTTGGCAGACAGATCGCATGGTCATTACAGTCGAACACCTATGTTTTTGGCAGACAGATCGCATGGTCATTACAGTCGAACACCTATGTTTTTGGCTGACAGATCGCATGGTCATTACAGTCGAACACCTATGTTTTTGGCAGGCAGATCACATTCGAGGAACACCTATGTTTTAGCAGGCAGATTGCATGGTCATTAGAGTCAAACACCTATGTTTTTGGCAGGCAGATCACCGGGACATCAGAGTCAAACACCTATGTTTTTGGCAGGCAGATCACCGGGACATTAGAGTCGAATATCCGCAGACAGATTACATGTTCATTAAGAGTCGGAACATCTATGTCAGATCCATGGTCATTAGAGTCGAACACCTATGTTTTTGGCAGGCAGATCACCGGGACATTAGAGTCGAACACCTATGTTTTTGGCAGACAGATCGCATGGTCATTACAGTCGCATGTTTTTGGCAGATCACCGGGACATTAGAGTCGAACACCTATGTTTTTGGCAGGCAGATCACCGGGACATTAGGAGTCGAACACCTATGGTTTTGGCAGGCAGATCGCATGGTCATTACAGTGGAACACCTATGTTTTGGCAGGCAGATCGCGTCATTAGAGTCGAACACCTATGTTTTTGGCAGGCAGATCACCGGGACATTACCAGTCGAACACCTATGTTTTTGGCAGGCAGATCGCATGGTCATTAGAGTCAAACACCTATGTTTTTGGCAGGGATCACCGGGACATGGATCGCATGGTCATTAGAGTCGAACACCTATGTTTTTGGCAGGCAGATCACCGGGACATTAGAGTCGAACACCTATGTTTTTGGCAGACAGATCGCATGGTCATTGGAGTCAAACACCTATGTTTTTGGCAGGCAGATCACCGGGACATCAGAGTCGAACACCTATGTTTTTGGCAGGCAGATCACCGGGACATTAGAGTCGAACACCTATGTTTTTGGCAGGCAGATCACCGGGACATCAGAGTCGAACACCTATGTTTTGGCAGGCAGATCACCGGGACATTAGAGTCGAATATCTATGTTTTTGGCAGACAGATCAACATGCGTGTTCAGTCGAACACCTATGTTTTGGCAGACCAGTCGCACCAATGGTCATTAGAGTCGAACACCTATGTTTTTGGCAGGCAGATCACCGGGACATTAGAGTCGTATAACACCTATGTTTTTGGCAGGCAGATCACCGGGACATTAGAGTCGAACACCTATGTTTTTGGCAGGCAGATCACCGGGACATTAGAGTCGAACACCTATGTTTTTGGAAGACAGATCGCATGGTCATTAGAGTCGAACACCTATGTTTTTGGCAGGCAGATCACCAGGTCATTAGAGTCGAACACCTATGTTTTTGGCAGACATATCGCATGGTCATTAGAGTCAAACACCTATGTTTTTGGCAGGCAGATCACCGCGACATTAGAGTCGAACACCTATGTTTTTGGCAGACAGATCGCATGGTCATTAGAGTCGAACACCTATGTTTTTGGCAGGCAGATCACCAGGTCATTAGAGTCGAACACCTAGGTTTTTGGCAAGCAGATCACCGGGTGATTAGAGTCGAAACATCTACGTTTTTGGCAGGCAGATCACCGGGTCATTAGAGTCCAAACATCTGATTTTGGCAGGCAGATCACGGGTCATTAGGTCGAAACATCTACATTTTGGCAGGCAGATCACCGGGTCATTAGAGTCGAAAGATCTACATTTTTGGCAGGCGGATCCGCAGGTCAATTCTGGGAATTGAAACATCTACGTTTGTGAGCAGATACCGGGACATCAGAAGGTTGAAGATCTACGTTTTCGCTAGAGAATACTACTATTATTACTACTGCTATTATTACTATTACTACTACTACTACTACTACTATTATACTACTACTACTACTACTACTACTACTACGACTACTATTACTTTTACTACTACAACTACTACTACTAGTACTACTACTACTACTACTACTACTACTACTACTACTACTACTACTACTACTACTACGACTAATGCTGCAGCTACTGCTCTGCTTCTGCTACTACTACTATTACTTCTACTACTATTTAAAGACAGATAATTTGTTGTGTGAATTCATTTGACCGCTGTATTCTTCCATTATCTTCTACGTCCCTCATTTGTCTTCCGTATGCAAACAGAACAGACGAAAAACATATCGCACAGCCTTGGTTCACACCCCTTGAGACAGGAAACCAATCTCGAGTACCACTGGAGGACTACCGCTACTGAAATTCAAAATATCATCTCCATAAAAGTTCGCTTTGAACATGGAATAAAATATTTGTTCAAATATGACTAAAATTTCTTCAATAAACTATAGACAGCTTAATGTAAACAAGTACCCTAATCAAATTGATAGTGTAAATCACACTTCCAGTGCTCACTTGGGAAATATAAAGAGCACTGTACGTTCAATTCTCTCTCTCTCTCTCTCTCTCTCTCTCTCTCTCTCTCTCTCTCTCTCTCTCTCTCTCTCTCTCTCTCTCTCTCTCTCTCTCTCTCTCTCTCTCTCTCTCTCTCTCTCTCTCTCTCTTTCTCTCTCTCTCTCTCTATCTCTCTCTCTCTCTCTCTCTCTCTCTCTTCTCTCTCTCTCTCTCTATCTCTCTCTCTCTCTCTCCCTATCTCTCTCTCTCTCTCTCTCTCTCTCTCTCTCTCTCTCTCTCTCTCTCTCTCTCTCTCTCTCTCTCTCTCTCTCTCTCTCTCTCTCTCTCTCTCTCTCTCTCTCCCCCCCCCCATCGACTTCCCACCCTCTTTATACTTCCTTCGATTTTTTTATAATTCACAACGTTCTATGGGACACAGTAGCTTCATCCTAAATCCCTGGTTTGACAAACAAAACATCTGGAACCGCGATGTGTGAAGATATGATGGTGAGATCATGGACACGGAGAATATACTTTTATGAACAAAAAATAAGTAGACATATTTTATACGTGGCTTGGATTCTTTTCATCGAAAAGTACCAATAATTAAATTAATGTAGCCAAATTAAAAAAAAAAAAACAAAAACAATTAATACTACCGACCTTTTTGGACACTGACCAGTTCATAGAGGCTAGGGACACCTTAACACACTGTTGTTGTGCTCGGCTTGCACAACAGAAAGAGAAATTGTATTTCAACAACTTACCTTTTCAGTGTTCACGGCAACTTATCGACACGTTGCCGACCGGATCTACAATTGAAAGACTGGAATGCGGTCAGGAACAACAACACCTGGCTTATCGTGCAATGACATCTTGCTCTTCATGAATATTCGAATATCCAAAATTAACAAATCTCTCTCTCTCTCTCTCTCTCTCTCTCTCTCTCTCTCTCTCTCTCTCTCTCTCTCTCTCTCTCTCTCTGTCTCTCTTTCTCTCTCTCTCTCTCTCTCTCTCTCTCTCTCTCTCTCTATCTGCCAACAGTAATAATTGCTATATTTTATGGTGAACGGGTACAACAATCTAAGAAACTCTCTCATTTTGGGAAGAAGGAAAGATCTGTCTTTAAGATAAAAAGTAAATATAGCCATCTTCATGAGACAGTTGCATCATTAAAAAACCAATGCTTATTATGTTTTTTGTGAAGAAGGAAAAACATGGTTTAAGATAAATAGCAAAATTAAAGATCTTCATGAGACAGTTGCATCATTAAAAACAATGCTTATTATGTGTTTTCTGAGAGAGATTCTTAGAGAGAAAAACATCTGAGAAAGAGAGAGAGAAAGAAGAAGGGAGAGGGAGGGAGGGAGAGAGAGAGAGAGAGAGAGAGAGAGAGAGAGAGAGAGAGAGAGAGAGAGAGAGAGAGAGAGAGAGAGAGAGAGAGAGAGAGAGAGAGAGAGAGAGAGAGAGAGAGAGAGAGAGAGAGAGAGAGAGAGAGAGAGAGAGAGAGAGAGAGAGAGAGAGAGAGAGAGAGAGAGAGAGAGAGAGAGAGAGAGAGAGAGAGAGAGAGAGAGAGAGAGAGAGAGAGAGAGTATAGCCTCCTCTCCGTCCCACTAATGAGTGATACACGTATTTGTCGTAACTTTCCAACCGTCTACTCTTCATGTCATGTAGACGTGTTGTTCTCCTTACTGCATTTCACAATCTCCTTGAGATGAATCCCGTTCCAGTTTCCTTTTTCCACTGTCGACCTTGGTAAACTTGCCATCCGTCATCTCGGTGAACGAGAGGGCCCATTTTTTAATGTCGGCATTACGTATAGCAGCATAATATGTCCGGTCCTCTGTAATCCGGAGATGACTTTCTGATGTTTTACTCTGTCGGAAATACTACTGGCAGTAGCACTGACATTTCTTGTCTCTCTCCGGTAGATTGAACCTGAACGCGTTATTTTTCTATTATTTGATATAGACAATCTTAACCACTACCATTGTGCTCAGCATGTCTAAATTAGTTCAACAATTCTTTTTTTTTTAATGTATCATAATATTGCCATGAGAACGCCGCCATCTTGGATTTTCATTGCAAAAAATATTGTCAATTCAAATAGCCTTTTCAGTTTTATACAAACTTGGATGTAGCTTTGCACACATGTTATTTTATACAAACTTGGATGTAGCTTTGCACACATGTTATTTTATACAAACTTGGATGTAGCTTTGCACACATGTTATTCGATACAAACTTGGATGTAGCTTTGCACACATGTTATTCTATACAAACTTGGATGTAGCTTTGCACACATGTTATTTTATACAAACTTGGATGTAGCTTTGCACACATGTTATTTTATACAAACTTGGATGTAGCTTTGCACACATGTTATTTATACAAACTTGGATGTAGCTTTGCACACATGTTATTCGGTTCAATTTTAGCCGAACCCAGCAGCGATTTTGATAAATTAAACTGTTTTGCATTTAGCAACCTTTCCAAATCTTTTACAAATTAAATCACAAATTTTGTATTTCTTCATAGATACTATATACCAAAATTGGGCACAATGGGACAATAAATAAAAAAAAAAACTGCAAATCATTTCCAAAAAGTAACATTTGGAGAAAATTGCATTTAAAATGATTATTTTACGTTATTTGAATGTTTTTTTCGCATGTAAACCTAGAAAAGAATAGAATGAAACGTCATATAATCTTGAGAGGCACTCAAATACTTCTTGTCGATTCTACTTCAACTGCTCCAGGTTCCTTATACTCATGTCGGATATCATTTTTCTCATAGCAGGTGCGCAGAATGTCTCCCGTAATTTGCAGTGGATCTTAGCTAATATTTAAGATAACTCCTCAACCATACATTGTCCCGATATAATTCTTTGTGGTGGTTAAAATGGGTACCATACCAACTTATTATACTTCAGACAAAAGTCTTGACTTTTATGGTCCAAACGATCTGTTGAAACCTGTATCGTTTCGAATAAAGATCGTATAAAATGAAAGAATCGATACCGAGCTTTTTATGGTATCAATGTGAAGGGAATGAACTGCTCCATCCAGTTTTTCAATAAACGAGATTTGTCCCAATTTGTGGTAAATATGCCTTCTTACTCTGTTTAGTTCACATTTGCCCTACGTACAACACTACTTCTTACTCGGTCTAATTCACATTTGCCCTACGTACAACACTACTTCTTACTCGGTCTAATTCACATTTTCTCTGCGTACATTATTACTTTTTACTCGGTCTAATTCACATTTTCTCTGCGTACATTATTACTTTTTACTCTGTCTAATTCACATTTTTCCTGCGTACAATATTACTTTTTACTCGGTCTAATTCACATTTTCCCTGCGTACATTACTACTTCTTACTCTTTTTAATTCACATTTTACTCTGTCTAATTCACACATATAACTTTTTACTCGGTCTATTTTCCTGCATTTACTCGGTCTAATTCACATTTTGCCTACATACAACACTACTGCTTACTCGGTCTAATTCACATTTTGCCTACATACAACACTACTGCTTACTCGGTCTAATTCACATCTGGCCCACATACAACACTACTTCTTACTCTGTTTAATTCACATTCTCCATCATTAATTCTTACTCTGTTTAATTCATTCTCCATCATTAATTCTTACTCTGTTTAATTCACATTCTCCATCATTAATTCTTACTCTGTTTAATTCACATTCTCCATCATTAATTCTTACTCTGTTTAATTGACATTCTCCATCATTACTTCTTACTCGTTTAATTCATTCTCCCCCATTACTTTTTATTCCGTTTAATTCACATTCTCCACCATTACTTCTTACTCTGTTTAATTCAGATTCTCCCAATATACATCATTACTTTATACTGTGTGTGTAATTCACATTCTCCATGTAAAAGTAAAAGGCGCTATTTTTTAGTATTTGTTATTCATGTTCTCAATAATATGTAGGACACCCGTTTGTATGCTATTTAATTCACGTCCTCTATATTGTTTTCGAGGACATAATTTCTTACTCCGCTTAATCCACTTTCTCATATATAGAAAACTATTTCGTACTCTGTGTAATTCACGTTCTCATACGTAGAACACTGCTTCTTTGTTTAATTCTATATAAAAACTCAATTCTTACTCTGTTTAATTCTATATAAAACTCAATTCTTACTCTGTTTAATTCTATATAAAACTCAATTCTTACTCTGTTTAATTCTATAAAACTCAATTCTTACTCTGTTTAATTCTATATAAAACTCAATTCTTACTCTGTTTAATTCTATATAAAACTCAATTCTTACTCTGTTTAATTCTATATAAAACTCAATTCTTACTCTGTTTAATTCTATATAAAACTCAATTCTTACTCTGTTTAATTCTATATAAAACTCAATTCTTACTCTGTTTAATTCTATATAAAACTCAATTCTTACTCTGTTTAATTCTATATAAAACTCAATTCTTACTCTGTTTAATTCTATATAAAACTCAATTCTTACTCTGTTTGATTCTATATGAAACTCAATTCTTACTCTGTTTAATTCTATATAAAACTCAATTCTTACTCTGTTTAATTCATGTTCTCCATATTATAATGTGTATACATAGAACGCTATTTTCTACTCTATTTAATCCACATTCTCCGTATAAAGAACACTACTTCTTACTTTGTTTGTTTCACATTCTCTGTGAGTTCAGAGCGATATCATCTGTTCTCTCACCAGTCAGGACAACATCGCAGTGATGCTACTCGACCTTAGCAAAAGCTTTCGACAAAATAGACCATCACATCAAACTCCGTCGACTGGAAGAACATTTCAGCATTTAGGGGGGGGGGGGGCTCTGCAATGCTTCCTGGCATATTTAGCATCGGATCATGAAGTCAACAGCAATAAAATCCTGTCGGATCACTTGATCATCAAATACAGAGTGCCGCAGGGTTCCGTATTAGAGTTCATCCTTTTCATATTATATGCGTCTCCTATGGTCAAATTGTTTTAAAAAAGCACAATCTTCACTACCATCTTTATGCTGACGAAAGCTTGAAAAAAACCCAGATCTGGTTATATTTCGGAAGCCAACAACAAGGTCTTTTCTGGAACATCTCTAAGTGGGATGCGACTATTGGGAGATCACGTGTCTCAGGTTTTTTGGTAGGATTTAAATTTTTGGCCGGACTGCCTCGTAAACAGCCAAGGGATATTTAACGTGCACAGAGTATTGTAAAAGGATCTCATTGTTATCATTTGTCTTCGATGGGTCTAAGTGTTGATCCACCTGGACTAGGTAGGTAGATTGTGCTCGAAAAAAACTCGAGAAAATTGTTCAATCGAACCTAATGCCGGTTGGCTGAGAGAGGCGACTCTTAGCCTCCAGCCTACCGAGCGCACCCCCCTCAGGAGTGGGTTCATATAGGCAACATCGTGTTGTTTGAGTCAAGAGAATCTATAAGTTCAATAACATTCTTTAGTGAATGGATCTGCCAAGTTGTCTATGTTAATGTTAAAATCAGTAGCTATCAACACATTACCAGGCTTGAGTGACATGCTAATATATGTATGTAGCTAATTCTTGGAGTTTTGTGAGGAACTGAGCCCCACTTGCATTTTCTTCCTTGATGATGGTGGTCTGTAAAATATATGCAAATGAGTTTGAAAGACTAATCGTTTAGTTTTGTCATGACCATGATATTTTCAAAGGGAGTTGAATTTCATGTATTTAGGTCTGGTCACTAATAATTTTGCTCTTGAGAAATATTAAAATACCACCCTGTCTTTTCCCTGTACGAGTTTCTCTTTTACATGAGCGGTCCTCCACCCCCAACCCCCTCCCCCGTCCGGGAGCAGTTACGTTCCCAAAACTCTTTCCCCAACTTTAAAGAGCCATAACGTTTTAACTAAAACATTTTATTTTTTTTAATTAAGCCCCCATGTAAATTTGAAATGGTTTTAACGTGATGCTAATTTTCTGTCTCTGAAATTGAACAAAGGATTATCGATTCGCTTCTTTAATCTATATACAAGATAGAAAGTCTTCGTTGAACTGTATCTTAGAGGCATTACGGTAATGGGAAAACAGCACAACCAATGTTATCGAAGAGGGCTATCACAAATCAATTTTTATGCAAATTTCCTGAATTTCAGAGGGTTTTCCCGTTCAAATTACACGTACATGCGATTTATTAGTGGTTACCATACCTCTTGATAACTGAAAAAAGGATTTTATCATTGCTGTTATGTTGATGTTGATGTCAATTCGGGTATTATAATTCTTATTTTTTAGGATTTGAGTATATAACCGGTTTTGTCATGAATAAAACGTATTGACTCGTATTGATTTGAACGCATTAAAAACAAAAAAAAAATATTATGTAAAGGTATGCGTTGACATGTGTTCTCTTTGCAATGAACTTGCACATCACAATTTCAATGCAACAAGGCTTCACATTGCTCGTGTGCACATGGCTCCTGCTCATTTCACTGAATGTTGACATGGTACATGACATGTAATATGTCATCTTGTTTCTTATTTCATTTTAGACAGCGGCGACATCATGTCAAGGCTATCAGCTAACCTTTCAGTCATTTGAATATTTGTCAATAATCACGCCTAAACTATAAAAATCATGTTTATAACTCTTCAAAAGATCGTAAGAGATTTACTCAATTATTTTACAAGAGAGACAGAGAGGTGATGTCTTGTCCATCATATATCCAATCTGGCCAAGAGAACACTGCTACCTGAAAACATAACCTTTATTTGCAACATCAAATGTAACCCTCTGACGACATGAAGCCCTTCTATGTATTCAACTGAGCCATAATTTCCGTTGTGTATACTCACTAAAAACACGGGCATAACTATTGGACAAAAATATATGCAGTCAATATATTGATGAAATATATGCAGTCAATATATTGATGAAATATATGCAGTCAATATATTGATGAAATATATGCAGTCAATATATTGATGAAATATATGCAGTCAATATATTGATGAAATATATGCAGTCAATATATTGATGAAATATATGCAGTCAATATATTGATGAAATATATGCAGTCAATATATTGATGAAATATATGCAGTCAATATATTGATGCCAATGTCGAATGTGACTAATGCGGCTTTTACCACGATACAAATGTAATAGGAAAGTCATTCAGGTCAAGTGATTACAAAAACACCATAGCCCTACGTTGAGTGAAATGACATGACGCCACTGCTCCAGTGACGATACTATTAAACTTTTACTGTAAAAGTGAAAATATTCCAAGCCTAAAAAATGTAAAAAGGCACCAAAGATCAAAGGAATTCGCTGCCACAGAACACTTATAACAACGATTGTCAAATATATATTCTATAAAAAAATCTTTACGTCAAAGATAATATAAGACGGTATGCAAAAAATCAAGACTGGACAACAGATTGTTTTCGAGGAATTTAAAGAAGAACGTGGGCGAAGGTTTCAAAGCGTACTGTAGCTTATTCATAGCCACATTGTCAATGGGTCCCAACTATAGTGTCTCTGTTATGACTGGAATATCGATGTCATCTTCCACAATGTAATTACTGTATACGATTGTAGCTTTTTGACATACCAATCGAGCATTGGTTTAGCATAGTGATAATGTGTTCTCGTGGACAAGGAGGTTATATTTATCAAGTTGTTTAGGTTGCTTCCTTTCTGTTGATTGCTCTGCACGAATTTTTGCATTGTTCCCATGAGTTGTATCTTATATTTTCTCTCCTTATCTTCTCTCCAGCCTCTACTAGTTCAGATGTGTTTGCAAATATTCCATAGTCTCAATCTTTGGAGAAGAGGAATTGACATTCAGCTGTTTAAATAGGTTGGGGAATAATGTGTTAATTAGATTGGGAAATGATGTGTTTAATAGGTTGGGAAAAGAGGTGTTTAATACGTTGAGAAATGATGTGTTTAATTGGTTGGGAAATGATGTGGTAAATAGGTTGGGAAATCCTGTGTTTAAGTAGCTTGGGAAATGATGCGTTAAATAGGTTAGGAATTTGATATGTTTAATAGGTTGGGAAATGATGTGTTAAATAGGTTGGGAAATGATATGTTTAATAGGTTGGGAAAAGATGTGCTTAAGTAGGTTGAGAAATGATGCGTTAAACAGGTTGGGAAATGATATGTTTAATAGGTTGAGAAAATGTGTTTAAGTAGGTTGAGAAATGATGCGTTAAACAGGTTTGGACTTGTATACTATTATCATATAATATTATTATTATATTATTGCCTTTGCTGTGAGAGTTCGTTGAAGGAAGGGCGTGAATCTTTTGATAATTTAAGCATGGGTTCGGCAAACTGCTACGTTTAAGGTCTACAACGATTAAACAACAATCTAAGTCCATATTTTGGCAAAGGAGTAAAAGATAGATTGAGAGTTTTATAGTATTTTCATTCCGTGTATCTGTCCATTAACTTAATGATAGGGTTTGCATTCCGTGTGTCTACCCATTAACTTAATGGTAGGGTTTGCATTCCGTGTGTCTGCCCATTAACTTAATGATAGGATTTGTATTCCGTTTGCCTGTCCATTAACTTAATGATAGGGTTTGCATTCCGTGTCTCTGCCAATCAACTCAATACTCAATGAAAGGGTTTGCATTTTGTGTGTCTGCCAATCTACTCAATGATAGGATTTGCATTTTGTGTGTCTGCCAATCACCTCAATGATAGGGTTTGCATTCCGTGTGTCTGCCAATCAACTCAACGATAGGGTTTGCATTCCGTGTGTCTGCCAATCAACTCAATGATAGGGTTTGCATTCTGTGTGTCTGCCAATCAACTCAATGATAGGGTTTGCATTCCGTGTGTCTGCCAATCAACTCAATGATAGGGTTTGCATTCCGTGTGTCTGCCAATCAACTCAATGATAGGGTTTGCATTCTGTGCATCTGACAATGGACTCAATGATAGGGTTTGCATTCTGTATGTCTGCCAATCAACTCAATGATAGTGTTTGCATTCTGAGTGTCTGTCCATTAACTCAATGATAGTGTTTGCATTCTGTGTGTCTGCCCATCAGCTCAATGATAGTGTTTGCATTCTGTATGTCTGCCAATCAACTCAATGATAGTGTTTGCATTCCGTGTGTCTGTCCATTAACTCAATGATATGGTTTGCATTCCGTGTGTCTGTCCATCAACTCAATGATAGGTTTGCATTCCGTGTGTCTGTCTATCAACTCAATGAAAGGGTTTGCATTCTGTATGTCTGCCAATGAACAAAATGATAAAGTTTCCATTCTGTGTGTCTGCCCATCAACTCAATGATAGGTTTGCATTCTGTATGTCTGCCAATGAACGCAATGATAAGGTTTCCATTCTGTGTATCTGCCCATCAACTCAATGAAAGGGTTTGCATTCTGTGTGTCTGCCAATGAACGCAATGATAAGGTTTCATTCTGTGTGTCTGCCCATCAACTCGATGATAGATTTCCATTCTGTGTGTCTGCCAATGAACTCAATGATAAGGTTTCAATTCTGTGTGTCTGTCACGACCTCAAAGATGAGTTTTGCATTCTGTCTACCTGCAGCTGTAAAATATTAAATCGCTGCTTATATCGCTCGTATTCACACGAAACATCCTGTTTAAAGTCCTTAAAATAGTTCAGTTTCAGTTGTTTACTCTCTTCCTGTAATGAAATGAAACGAGACGAGAAAAGGGTGTTATATAATATCATTATATACATTGAATGTATCGCGAGAATTATCCTGTTCTTTACTTATAAACTCATAATATTGTTTTCATTTCATGGTTTCAACAATGCAAATGATTATACCCATGATCGAAGTATTAATGAAATATGATACTATCTTTAAAAAAACATATTTTTACTGTACTATAAAAAATCTTACCTTGACTGTAAAATGAAATCCTACCTTGGCTGTAATATCAAGTTCTACCTTGATTGTAATATCAAATCTACATTCACTGTAATATGAAATCCTACCTTGACTGTAATATCAAATCTTACCTTGACTGTAAATCAAATCCTACGTTTGACAGTAATATCAAATCCTACCTTGGCTGTAATATCAAATCCTACCTTGCCTGTAATATGAAATCCTACCTTGCTTGTAATATCAAATCTTACCTTGACAGTAATATCGAATCTTACCTTGCGTGTAATATCAATTCCTACTTTGCCTAAGATATCAAATCATATCTTGAATGTAATATAACATTCTACCTTGCTTGTAATATCAAATCTTACATTGACTGTAAGACGAAATCCCTACTTGCACTGTAATATCGAATCCTACGTTACTGTAACATAAATTCCCCACCTTTACTGTAATACCAAAGCCTACATTGCCTATAATATCAAATCTGACCTTGCCCGTAATATCAAATCCTACATTGCATGTAATATCTTAAATATAATATAGAATATTTCCTTTACTGTAATATCAAATCTTACCTTGACTGTAATATGAAATTCTACCTTGACTGTAATGTCAAATCTTACTTTAACTGTAACTTCAGACCTTACATTGGCTGTAATACCAAATTCTGCCTTTACCGTAATATCGAATCCTACCTTGAATGTAATAGCAAATCCTACATTGACTGTAATATCAAATCCTACCTTGAGTGTATTATCAAATCCTACCTAGACTGTAATACTAAATCCTACATTGGCTGTAATATCAAATCCTACCTTGACTGTAATATCAAATCCTACCTTGAATGTAATATCAAATCCTACCTTGACTGTAATATAAAAATCTTACCTTGACTGTAATATCAAAACCTACCTTGACTGTAATATTAAATCTTACCTTGACTGAAATATCAAATCCTACCTTCACTGTAATATCAAATCCTACCTTGTCTGTACTATCAAATCCTACCTTGCCTGTAATATCAAATCCTACCTTTGTAATATCAATTCCTAACTTTACTGTAATATCAAATCCTATCTTTACGGTAGTATTAAATTCTATCTTGCCTTTAATATCAAATCCTACCTTTACTGTAAAATCAAATGTTACCTCGACTGTAATATCAAATCCTACCCTGACTGTAATATGAAATCCTACCTTGACTGTGATATGAAATCCTACCTTGGCCGTAATATCAAATCCTACCTTGACCGTAATATCAAGTCATACTTTAACTGTAATACCAAATCCTACCTTAACTGTAATATTAAATCTTACCTGAACTGTAATATCAAATCCTACCTTGACTGTTATAGTAAATCCTACCTTAACTGTAATATCAAATCTTACCTTAACTGTAATATGAAATCCTACTTTAACTGTAATACTAAATCCTATCTTAACTGTGATATCTAATTTACCTTAACCGTAATACTAAATCATACCTTAACTGTAATATCAATTCCTACTTGCCTGTAATATCAAATCCTACCTTGGCTGTAATATCAAATCCTACCGTGACTGTAATATCAATTCTTACCTTGACTGTAAAATCAATTCCTACTTTTACTGTAATATCAAATCTTACCTTGACTGTAATATGAAATATCACCTTAACCATAATATCAATCTTACCTTTACTGTAATATAAAAATATATTACCTTAACCGTAATATCAAATCCTACCTTTCCTGTAATATCAAATGCTACCTTAACTGTAATACCAAATCCTACACTGACTGTAATACCAAATCCTGCCTGAACTGTAATATCAAATCCTACCTTAACTGTAATACAAAATCTTGCCTTGACTGTAATATCAAATCCTACCTAACCTATAATATCAAATCTTACCTTGACTGTAATATCAAATCCTACCTTAACTGTAACATGAAATCTTACCTTGAATGTAATATCAAACCTTACCTTAATTGTAAAATCAAATCTTACCTTGACCGTAATATCAAGTCCTACCTGAACTGTAATATCAAATCTTACCTTGACTGCAATATCAAATCTTATTTTGACTCTACTATCAAATCTTATCTTAACTGTAATAACAAATCCTACATTGACTGTAATACCAAATCCTACATTGACTGTAATACCAAATCCTACCTTAACTGCAATATCAAATCCTTCCTTGACCGTAATACTAAATCCTACCTTAACTGTAATATCCAATTCCTACCTTATTTGTAATACCAAATCCTACCTTCACTGTAATATCAATTGACCTACCTTATTTGTAATACAAAATCCTACCTTAACTGTAATACCAAATATTCATTCTTACCTTAACTGTAATATCAAATCCTACCTTGACTGTCATATCCATTCCTACTTTGACTGTAATATCAAATCCTACCTTGACTGTAATACTAAATCCTACCTTGACTGTAATATCAATTCGTACCTTAACTGTAATATCAAATTCTACCTTGACTGTAATACTAAATCCTACCTTAACTGTAATATCAAATCCTACCTAGACTGTAATACTAAATCCTACCTTAACTGTAATAGTAATTCCTACCTTCACTGTAATATCAAATCCTACCTTGACTGTAATACTAATCCTACCTTAATTGTAATATCAAATCCCACCTAGACTGTAATACTAAATCCTACCTGAACTGTAATATCAATTCCTACCTTAACTGTAATATCAAATCCTACCTTGACTGTAATACTAAATCCTACCTTAACTGTAAAACAATTCCTACCTTGACTGTACTATCAAATCCTACTTCGACTGTAATACCAAATCCTACCTTAACTGTAATATCAATTCTTACCTTAACTGTAATATAAAAATCCTACCTTGACTGTAATATCAAATCCTACCTTAACTGTAATACCAAATCCTACCTTGACTGTAATACCAAATCCTAGCTTGACTGTAATATCAAATTCTACCTTAACTGTACTATCAAATCCTACCTTGACTGTAATACCAAACCTTGCCTTGGTTGTAATATCAAATCCTACCTTAACTGTAATACCAGATCCTTGCTTGACTGTAATATCAAATCCTACCTTAACTGTATTATCAAATCCTACTTCGACTGTAATACCAAATCCTACCTGAACTGTACTATCAAATCCTGCCTTGACTGTAATACCAAACCTTGCCTTGACTGTAATACCAAATTCTGCCTTAACTGTAATATCAAATCCCTACCTTAACTGTAATATCAAATCCTACCTTAACTGTAATATCAAATCCTACCTTAACTGTAATATCAAATCCTGCCTTGACTGTACTATGAATCTTACCTTAAAAATCACGAGTGGTAGTAGTAACAGAGAAAATCGAGAACGATTTGGGAGTACCAGCCACAGCGTCAGGGTATGTCCGCTCAGTCTTGGCCACTGCCAGACTCAAAGTTGTCCGCTTCAGGCTTATTGTGAGATATACGAGTCTCACTTTCATTCCTTTCACTTTTTGGCAAAATCCTTTATATCTGAAGAGAACAAGAAAAAACATCGACAAATTATTTCAACGTGTCCCAATAATGTTTAAATGGATATATTTAAACTGAAAGCCTGAATTATGTGTGTACTCCTTAATATGGTCGTAGATGTTTGGGGAAAAAAACCCCGCAATGATTATATTACCAAGTCTAATAGATTTCTGTCCTGAAAAAACCCTCCAACCCAAACAACTGAACTGAACAAAGACACCGATACAGTGTTGGTAATTACCTCTTGTTATCGTTTCATGCACGGACATTCCAAATATCAATTAAAATTTTATTAATGCCGCAATTCAATAAAGCAACTATTAGGGGGAGGGGGGGGGAGGTCGAAACAGGATTTAAAAGAATCGTGTAAAATGATCAGGTTATGATGTAGAAAAAAGTGTTTGAAATCATACCTGTACAGGTAAAATGGTTTTTCCGTTGGCAATGTTATGGAGGATTGGGTAGATCCATCAGATCTACAGCAATAATGAGATTTGAACGTTTTCAATGTGTATGCCGTGTGTGCTCTTCTCACAGAAGTGTGAAATGACCCCTCCGTGAATCCCCGAGGACAGAATGAATTTGCTTTGGCTACACAGTAGCTTCCTTTAGGCCAGCTAGATGACCGTGCGTATGAAGATCCACCTTGTTGACAATAGAATAAGCTAATACCCTTATAACTTGCGCGAACTCTAACATTTAAGTATCCATTATAAGCAAATGCAGGTTTCACGTGCGTGTGATGATTAAGAGCAGGGCATCCAGTGTGAGGTCTGACCAAACTGTATGCGCCTTGTGGCCACCTCAGGGAGTCAAGGGGTGGTTGGTTTTGGGGTGGTTGGTGTTGTCGTATCAGTGATTTTGGTTGGTGTTGTCGTATCAGTGATTTTGGTTGGTGTTGTCGTATCAGTGGTTTTGGTTGGTGTTGTCGTATCAGTGGTTTTGGTTGGTGTTGTCGTATCAGTGGTTTTGGTTGGTGTTGTCGTATCAGTGATTTTGGTTGGTGTTGTCGTATCAGTGGTTTTGGTTGGTGTTGTCGTATCAGTGGTTTTGGTTGGTGTGGTTATTGGGCATTTGCAATTAACCTCTGATATTTTCTTTTCAAAATATATTCTTAAACTGACAATGCTATTTTCAAATGTGTGATTAATAGTTTTGATCTGTGGACGTAGATTTCCCAGCGTGGAATTCATTTCCAGAATGGATATCCCGCTCTTCTGAGCCAATTTTTTAAATTTTACTGTCAAGTATAATATTGGCGTTAGTAAAGGCAGTTTTTAGTTCAATGGTTTCTGATGACTTGATTTATTCAGGTTTTTAGGGAGTTCAGCAACATCTTGTGTTGTTCTTCTTCAAGATGATTATCAGAAATTATTTCATCCCTTGTGAACTTCTTCAGTACAGAAGACGCTACTGAAAGTCCATCTTTCGTTGCAAATATTGAAAATGTAATCTCTCTCAGTTTTGTCATTTCTGATTTTAAAGTTTGAACTTCCTTTTGCATTTGCTGTTTTAAAGATTTTAGGTCATCTTCAAAAAGACTTTTTAATTTCGATATTTCCAACTTCAGCGCTTGCTGTTTCGTCTCATAGCTAAATGTTGCTGACTGAATGAGCCTGTTCAAGTCATCTATTTTTAAAACCTTTTCTTTAATGAGCTTTGGAGTGGCTTTCAAGTTGATGAATTTACTGAGCAAATCAAAGCCATCAATTCGACATCCATATGCCCCTGCCGTATCCCTTTGCCAACTTTTGGTCTTCTATCTTATCCATTTCTCATTGACGTTGGTTTGCTTATTTAGTTTTTAACCGAAAGGGTCTGATTCATTTAAATCTTTGTACCAACACTATATTCCGACTGCTGCCCGGTTTTTCACCAATGCCATCAATTCTTGCCAAAACATCCACAAGCAACAGAAATACATGCATCTGGAAATTTGGAAAAAATAATGACAAACCATCTGAAATAAAAAAAGAAATAGTGGTTTGCCATTTGAAAGGCATATGCCATTAACAACGCGCCAACTCGTGATATTGACTATATTATTTCCTGATTCATTTACAATCTTTACCAAAGACTTATTTTTCTGCCTTACACCACACCCTCGCAATTCATGTTAGGTTCACATAAATCATTTTACATTTCACAATCCACATAACAAAGCGAACTAAGGGTGATAATAATGACGATGGTAAAAAAAAAAAAAAAACAACAGAGATAGCAATGACAACAACAAAAGTTAATCATAATAATAGTGGTGAACATAGTAGTCGCAGAAGTAGTACTAGCATTCGTAATATTTCTAGTAGTTGCCAACATTATAATAGATGATGAAATGAACAGACAAAAATATCATAATAATATAAGTAAAAGTAGATACAGAAAATAATTACACAATTTGAGGATTTACATTTCCTCTCCTTTCTCTCTCTCTCTCTCTCTCTCTCTCTCTCTCTCTCTCTCTCTCTCTCTCTCTCTCTCTCTCTCTCTCTCTCTCTCTCTCTCTCTCTCTCTCTCTCTCTCTCTCTCTCTCTCTCTCTCTCTCTCTCTCTCTCTCTCTCTCTCTCTCTCTCTCTCTCTCTCTCTCTCTCTCTCTCTCTCTCTCTCTCTCTCTCTCTCTCTCTCTCTCTCTCTCTCTCTCTCTCTCTCTCTCTCTCTCTCTCTCTCTCTCTCTCTCTCTCTCTCTCTCTCTCTCTCTCTCTCTCTCTCTCTCTCTCTCATCTCTCTCTCTCTCTCTCTCTCTCTCTCTCTCTCTCTCTCTGTCTCTCTCTCTCTCTCTCTCTCTCTCTCTCTCTCTCTCTCTCTCTCTCTCTCTCTCTCTCTCTCTCTCTCTCTCTCTCTCTCTCTCTCTCTCTCTCTCTCTCTCTCTCTCTCTCTCTCTCTCTCTCTCTCTCTCTCTCTCAACCAGCATTCCATCATCAACCAAGACAACCATGATAATGATATTATAATATTGTCAATGTTCTGCAGAGAGGCAACTTAGTAACAGCAATAGATGTGCATTGTCTTATCAGATTTACTAGTCTATGTGTTAGATCAATAGGAAATATTTTGACTTATAATTTTACTTCATTTGCTTGTTTCGACATTACAGTGTTGATATATTTTATGCTGTAGGGGACAAATGTAGCTTTATGTCGGTTGGTTCTACACCGAGATTCTCTATATCTTCTGCCGGATGGAAGTAACATAAATTCACTGTTCAGAGGGTGTTTTACTTCATCAATAATTGAAAGGGATTTTCTTTCTACAGCTTTTTTATAGCACTGCTCCACGCTTTGCAATTTCTCATTGACTATATTTCCTGATTCTTTTACCAATCTTTGTAACTTATTTTTCTGCCTTACACCACACCCTCCATACCACACAGTAATGCCAAAAGTTATGATACTCAACAATAACGATTGAAATATTTGTTTCATGGTACTTTTGCTTGTACCAAAGACTCGTAATTTTCTGAGAATGTACAACCGCTGTGAAGCTTTCTTAATGATATTTTCTACATGAATATTGAAAGTTAGAGAGTTGTTGATTAAAACACCAAGATACTTAAATTCTTCGACTATTTCAACGTCTTGGAGATGTATTTCAACTCGCTTTATATCTTTGGTAATGCATTTTGAATTAAAAATTTGCTCTTTTGTTTTTAACGCATTGAGCTGCAGATCATTTTGTACACACCAACTTTTGAAATTTTCGATTTGATCAAAGTAGTGAGCGTCCGATTCATTGTAATTCAGGAGACCCAAAATTGCTGTATCATCTGCGTATTTGATAATCACACATTTTTCATTATTTGGGACACAGTCGTTTGTATATAAAATGTACAGTAACGGTGAGCTGACACATCCTTGTGGGCAACCATTTGACAGAGTTCTAGTAGAAGAACAATTTGACCTCATTTTTACACACTGGGGTCTTTCTAGAAGGAAGTTGTCGTACCAATCAATCAAATAACGAGGTAGGTTAAAACGATGTAATTTGTTGAGCAGGATGTCCGTGTTCATTGAGTTGAATGCAGATGAGAAGTCGACGTATAAGACACGTGCATAGTTTGATGGTGACTTGTCAAGGTGTTTAGAGATAGTATCTGTCACGGTAAGAAGCGCATCCTCTACGCTGAGTTTCTGTTGGTAAGCAGTGCTGTAGAATTTCGTTTTTTATTAGGGTTTCTAAACATTTCATTACGATGGATGTTAGGGCGACGGGGCGATAATCATTAAGTTGTTCAGGTTGATTCTTTTTGGAACCGGGATTATAATTGATGTTTTCCATAGATTGGGCACTATTTGATAATCGAGAGAATTTTGAAATATTTTAGTGAAGGGCACAGCGAGCTGGTCACAACAGCATTTTAGGAGGTCCGATGTTATTTTATCTGGACCAGGTGCTTTGTTTTGTTTACACCTCTTAAAAATGTTGATGACGGATTCTACTTCTATATCTGGGGGTAACTTTTCATTCGTTGTATGAATTTGGGATTGGACAACTGCAGTTGGGGAATCGAAACGACAATAAAAGTTGTTAAGATCATCAGGGTCAATATCGCTGTAGCTAGATATCTTATCTTTCTTTTCTCTCATTCCACTCATCTTTCGAATCATGTTCCAAGATTGTAGGGTTCTTTTCCATCTTGTCTTTGTAAGCTTTTTTTTCTTCTTTAATTACTTTTCTTATATCCTTTTCTGCTAATCGTTGCATGATTTTATCACCACTCATATGTGCAATTTTCTTTTGATTGATAGCACATTTAGCGCGTTTGTGATCCAAGGCTTGTTATTTGGAAATATTTTTATTTGTTTGAGTTCTTCGAGACGTGAGTTTTTATTCTGCGTCTGTTCTTGCGTGTAATGACAAGTGCCGTTGCCTATGGTAAAGTCTTTCATTGCGTCCAAAGAACCACTGGATTCCAATCCAATGTACTTTTGTGTCACCCACAGATGTGTTGCCGACATCATGAGAGCCACTCTCTTCGTGTGTTCACTGTGTTGACTTTCGTGTCCGATGTAAAAAAAAGCTTGCCTGTCTGTAATAGTCGTTTCTGTCTGATAGAATCCATCTGGCCTCACTAATGTCAGTATTCATATGCGATACTTTATCATGTATGTCGGCTCTTGGGTTAATTACCTGTTTTACACTACCTGGTCATGTCGTTTCAAGTCCCAACTAGCGTCTTGGTCGAAAGAAACGAAGAAGTCGGCTGTAAGTGTGAAGTTCCCGGGGCAATATCGGCCTTGACTACTCGGCGCCATGACACCCCATATAGGCAATGACGTCTTCCTACGAGGAAAATTGTTTTGTTATATTTATTTTGTATTTTTTACAGTAAAGGGTTGGTGGCCTCTCGCCCGGCCTCCAGTCTGGGACCAGCCTGTCCCTAACAGCCCTATCCCTAGCAGCCCTGTCCCCAGCAGCCCCTGTCCCTAGCAGCCCTGTCCATGGCAGCCCTGTCCCTAGCAGCCCTGTCCCCAGCAGCCCTGTCCCCCTAGCAGCCCTGTCCATAGCAGCCCTGTCCCTAGCAGCCCTGTCCCATAGGCCTCACCCATAGCAGCCCTGTCACTAGCAGACCCTGTCCATCCCAGCCCTGTCCCTAGCAGCCCTGTCCATAGCAGCCCTGTCCTAGCAGCCCAGTCCATAGCAACCCTATCCTAGCAGCCCTGTCCATAGCAGCCCTATCCCTAGCAGCCCTGTCCATAGCAACCTGTCCCTAAGCAGCCCTGTCCACTGCAGCCCTATCCCTAGCAGCCCTGCCATAGCAGCCCTGTCATAGCAACCCTGTCCATAGCAGCCCTGTCCATAGCAGCCCTGTCACTAGCAGCCCTGTCCATAGCAGCCCTGTCACTAGCAGCCCTGTCCAGCAGCCCTGTCCCTAGCAGCCCTGTCCATAGCAGCCCTGTCCCTAGCAGCCCTGTCCATAGCAGCCTTTCACTGAACGATTGGATCATCATGCACAACAGGTAGGTGGAAGGTGAATTGTTTTGCTACACGATTAGGCTGCAAAAGCAGTGACGTCACATTCACCACGTTTTCTGTTTTTTTCTTTGTGAGAATTCCTCTAACCTGCAGAAGTGATGAGAGAGGGGGGGGATCTATATAAGCTCTAATCCACATCGGAGTGACACCAATCTATGGCAAACTCTTGAGATTTTCATTTAATGCAGCGTCAATGTCTCATCTAGTAGAATATAATATTGCACGTCGAAGTGTCTCCTATTCGAAACACACATTTGACCTTATTCACAAATGTATGTACTACGTATTTCAGCCTTACGGTATTTGCAGCTATAGACGTAAAATCACCACACCAGAAAACCTCCACAATTCTCTTTCAAAATTTAGCTAAAATAGTGGGAATCATTCACATTAGGGGGACTTTATGTCGCAAAATTCAAATCTGAAGTAAAAATACCATTCGAGCAAAATTTTGTTCAAAATCAATTTGGAATTGCAAAATTCCACGTGCTATTATTAGATCTAATGACGCCGAAAGGCTATGTTGGTGCAAATGTTTCGGGCGTTTGATAAGACATTTTAAACATTTTACCCGGATCGCCCTGTAAACAGCCAAGGGATCTTTAACATGCACAGAGTTGTGGCCTGCTCACGAGGCCTCCTTTTTATCGTTCGACACCAATGGGAGTAACAATTGTCGATCCGCCTACCTGGACCAAAGGGTGGGTTTTACTCGAAAAAAGCTGAAGAAAATTATTCGACCTGTCGGGCACGAATCGATGACCTCTTGGTTGAGAAGCCGACACCTTGCATATCGACCACCGAGTCCCCCCCCCTGTCCTCCAACCCACCAACCCCTTCCTGAGCAGGACATCTACAACTTATAGATAACATATGAAATGAACGCCTTAAAGTTCCCATCTACATCTTTCACAAGAAACGATGCCAGAACAATGTTTATAAATAATTTAAAAAAAACGGTTTGTAGACTTTAGTAGAGACTTACGACTTAAGACTGAGTTACAATGGATGTGTAGTAAGATGTGTAGTAAGAGTAACACATAACACACTGAACAGTACTGAACACCTCTCACCTCACCATACGTTAAAACTACACAGACGGAGATATGGGTGGAAACCAACGTGAGGTTGAACGAGTCGGGAGAAAATTTTACTGCGGCGATCAAACTTTCCACGCGTCACGCGTACGAATACCAACAATCCGGCAATGAAAACGTCACAGTTAATTTATAAGTCTATAGATCTGGAGTTTCGTTTTACTAATCGCTCTAGAAAGATAACTATTATTGAAGCTAAGTGGAAACGATTGGTATCTTTAATTTGGAACGACATTTTAACTGATTCCATAACTAAATCCTCTGTACACAACCTCCCCCACGATTTCGAATACGACAAAGTCAATATCGTGTATAATATTATGCGTCCTTTAGCTGTGATACAGGCTATATTCTACGCATTGATTGAATCAATGTTCTAATTCACTGTTATTGGTATTTCGTTCAATTCCTCTACTAATGCTTGCTCCTA
>JAXRKP010001829.1:0-7500 GCA_037039925.1 Doris montereyensis
GCTGGCACATGAGACATTTGATAAAATCGGCTGACTATCTAGATCCAAGATTCTAAATTCAGATCCAGAATTTCCAGATTAGATCTAGAATCTAGGCCTCATCTAAATCTAGCTCTAGACTCTAAATCTAGATCTAGAATCTAGAGCTAGATAAGGCATTGATTTAGATCTAGATCTAGATCTAGAATATATCTAATCTAGCTCTAGAGTTAGATTTAGATCCTATATCCAGATTCTAGATATAGACCTAGACATACACATACAATCTAAACTATATCACAGGAAATATGAAATAAAGGAACAGTACAGAGAAATTGAAGAATGGGGTCTACGATGTCTGCGTCAGAACTGACATCGAAAGAAGATAACCTCATGACCGACAAATTACGAGGAAAGAGATCAAACTTAATTCTAGGTTTTGTGGTTTCCTGAGCGGATTTCAACAATAAAACTTTTATCGTCACATGATGTATTAGAAGAATTCAACGATGACATAGTTTTACTGTCGTAGGTGAACCATGTTGATGAATTGATCAGAGTCTTTGTGATTTCCGTCAGATTGCGCTTATCGCCTTGAATAGGCGCGTCCATTTTTTCCTTAATAATGGTCGCTTTCCTATGGCATTTTTGACATTGTGAGAAAATATATAAATAACAATTTCCTTGTGTTCGATAGCTAAATCTACTAATACCACATATATCGCAACTCCTACGACTTCTTCTTCTTCTTTTGTTGTTGTTGTTGTTCTTCTTCTTCTTTTTTCTTCTTCTTCTTCTTCTTCTTCTTCTTCTTCTTCTTCTTCTTCTTCTTCTTCTTCTTCTTCTTCTTCTTCTTCTTCTTTTCTTCTTCTTCTTCTTCTTCTTCTTCTTCTTCTTCTTCTTCTTCTTCTTCTTCTTCTTTTCTTCTTCTTCTTCTTCTTCTTCTTCTTCTTCTTCTTCTTCTTCTTCTTCTTCTTCTTCTTCTTCTTCTTCTTCTTCTTCTTCTTCTTCTTCTTCTTCTTCTTCTTCTTCTTCTTCTTCTCTTCTTCTTCTTCTTCTTCTTTCTTCTTCTTCTTCTTCTTCTTCTTCTTCTTCTTCGTTCTTCTTCTTGCTTCTTCTTCTTCTTCTTCTTCTTCTTCTTCTTCTCTTCTCTTCTTCTTCTTCTTCTTCTTCTTCTTCTTCTTCTCTCTTTTCTTCTTCTCTTCTTCTTCTCTCTTCTTCTTCTTCTTCTTTCTTCTTCTTCTCTCTTCTTCTTCTTCTTCTTCTCTTCTTCTTCTTCTTCTTCTTCTTCTTCTTCTTCTTCTTCTTCTCTTCTTCTTCTTCTTCTTCTTCTTCTTCTTCTTCTTCTTCTTCTTCTTCTTCTTCTTCTTCTTCTTCTTCTTCTTCTTCTTCTTCTTCTTCTTCTTCTTCTTCTTCTTCTCTTCTTCTTCTTCTTCTTCTTCTTCTTCTTCTTCTTCTTCTTCTTCTTCTTCTTCTTCTTCTTCTTCTCTCTTCTTCTTCTTCTTCTTCTACTTCTTCTTCTTCTTCTTCTTCTTCTTCTTCTTCTTCTTCTTCTTCTTCTTCTTCTTCTTCTTCTTCTTCTTCTTCTTCTTCTTTTTCTTCTTCTTCTTCTTCTTCTTCTTCTTCTTCTTCTTCTTCTTCTTCTTCTTCTTCTTCTTCTTCTTCTTCTTCTTCTTCTTCTTCTTCTTTCTTCTTCTACTTCTTCTTCTTCTTCTTCTTCTTCTTCTTCGTCTTCTTCTTCTTCTTCTTCTTCTTCTTCTTCTTCTTCTTCTTCTTCTTCTTCTTCTTCTTCTTCTTCGTCTTCTTCTTCTTCTTCTTCTTCTTCTTCTTCTTCTTCTTCTTCTTCTTCTTCCTCTTCTTCTTCTTCTTCTTCTTCTTCTTCCTCCTCTTCTTCGTCTTCTTCTTCTTCTTCTTCTTCTTCTTCTTTTTTTTCTTCTTCTTCTTCTTCTTCTTCTTCTTCTTCTTCTTCTTCTTCTTTCTTCTTCTTCTTCTTCTTCTTCTTCTTCTTCTTCTTCTTCTTCTTCTTCTTCTTCTTCTTCGTCTTATTATTATTATTATTAGTAGTAGTAGTAGTAGTAGTAGTAGTAGTAGTATTATTATTATTAGTAGTAGTAGTATTATTAGTATTTATATTATTTAGTCTCGCACATGCCTCAATTCTCTGGTGCTCTGATGATAACGACTATTAGCATGTTTCTTTGTGTTTTGCACCATTACTGAGACGCTGTAGTGTGTGTCTGCAGCTCTTTGCCGTAAAAGACCCTAAAAACAAGAATCAAACGTTGATCGAGAATAACGTTGCCCTAGCCACCACTACTACCGCTTTCGCTGAACATTCTTCCACGTTATATGGGTCACTTGGCTTAATGCCCAGCTAGCGAACCGCAACCTTATCTCGATCTATTTACTACTCCATGGCGCGCTGGACCCGATTATACAATAACTGGTTTCGATGTTGGTCATTATTATCTTTAGCCTAGTGTTAACTTATTACTCTGAACTTCCCATGCCTTGTCATCAGTTTGTGGGCAGACATTATCTGACCAACATGGTGCATGTAGCATGCAGTCTGAGACACCACACATGGCCACGTGTACGAACACGTTCAAAGTCTCTTTGTGTGACCAACGCTATATAACTAAGTGAGGGAGACTACCATGACATTTATACGATTTATCAGTTTCTCTCAGTTCATGCGTGATTGACAGGCTTAGACGAAGACAATAATTCAGTTGGTCAGTCGGGATTATATTTTATTTTTTTGCAAGAATTAATATCATGTTCATTTTATTATGGCTTTTACTGTTTATTGATAGCTGAAGTTAATGAACACATTGGAAGTTTGTTAACAATACGTGGAAATACGTAGACTATTTGATTGATTAATATATATATATATATATATATATATATATATATATATATATATATATATATATATATATATATATATTATATAGTTTGTCGCATATAGCTTGTCCGCCTACATTACATAACTGTAATATTATAATCTTGTTTTATGAATATATTTATTGTAGGCTTTTGAATTTTTGATGAGCACATCATTTTATTTGTGGAAAATGATGGTAAAACATTTATGCCACTGCCATTGAGAAGAGTAGGACAATAAACTGTGTTGTATACTGCCATGTTGGTTTTTGTTGGCAATTCTTGTTTACCTACAAATGCATTTCCTGGATGGTTATCTAGTTTGCATTGATTTATTCATTCGCTGGCTGATTTCTTATCTTAGTTTTCCATCTGACTTATTCATTACTCACAGGTAAGTGTGGCTTTGAACTTCTTACAACTCCTATCTGCCCAGTTTAAGATTGTGTATTTTAGTTTCCCAATTACTAGCATTGTTTTTCTTTTCTTTGCATTTACTTTCATGTCCTGTTTTATGTGATTCTCCCTTCAGCATGTTATTATAATACTCAATGTTACTTTCCAAACACATCTAAATCATCAATAAATCAAAACATTGATAGACTTACTGGTTGGAAGTTCTACAAATCTACATTCCTTTTCTTCAATTTCGATGCCTTTACGACTGAATCTATAAATATTGTAAACAAAATAAGACTTAGAATACAGCCCTGTCTCATACCTATATCTACATCAAATTATTCAGATAAGTTTCCAGCTATTAAACTTCCCTGCGCATGTTGATATATTGTAAAACAACGTTTGATAGCTTCTATTACATGTTGCTCTTCAATATGTTCTTTAAAGAACATCCTAATATATCCCTCCACAGTATCAAATATATTTTCTAAAAATCAATAAAACAAATGCGCAAGTCAATGTTTCTTTTAATGAATTTTAATTTTTGTTTTATCTTATTGTAACTATGTCCTCATGTACACTTACGATAAGATGATAAGATGAAACACAACTTTATTATCCAAAAGTGGCACATTGTTTTGGTGTTACAATGTCTTCAGTGCAATATAACATGCAGCACACTTTTACTATACATAATTTCTTCTTCATACATAAAAATGTTGTGCACATTTAAGCAATACGTGATTTGAATATGTGTAAAACAGCATAACAAAAGTTAATATAAGTCTTATACATGCAGTGCTTTTCCTATATCCTTTGACTTTTTTTCTACCACAGACCTCCTCAGTAAAACTGATCAGTGTTTTCTTATACAATTGCCACTTTTCTTCTATTGAGCTATCATTCAGAGCTACCAGCCTTTCACTGATATATTATTTGTTTATCCTAGTTCGGGTATATCTGTTTTAATTTTATTTTGTTTAATTCTTCTATTGTTGGGTTTAGTAGCTTTCTTTTCTATCTTTTTCTGTTCGTTTTCCTCATTCAGTTATATTAGTTTTGCAATCACTAACTCGTGATCTTTACTAAATATTTCTAAATATTTTTTTTTTTATCCATTGCACTGCAAAAAAGGAAACTGCAATTTAGTATGTATTTTGGGGTCAGCTTTTTACTTATGTCATCATTTACTCTTGTATGTTTGTGAATATCTTTATGTGGAAAAAGGTGTTGGCTATTGCCATGTTCATAGATATGGGTTTTTTTCCTTTTCGGTGGCGTTTCCTTTACTTGATAAGCTATTCATAATTGAAATGCTTTTCCGTTTGGGTCTAATAATGTTAACATCTAATATCTGCGGTCTTCTAAATGCTCTTAATGCATTTTATGTTTTAGAAAGCCTGCTCCTGCTCTAGTGCTATATTTTACATCTATTGTTGAGAAGATTAAACTATGATTTGCTTATGTGATATCAAAAATACATTATATTTAAAATTTGTTTCAATTCTTCAGCTAATTCTAACTATTTTCTTTTACTTTTTAACCTATTATTCAATCTTCCAAACATCAAAGTCTTTGTTCGTTTCCAGTGTCGTCTCCGAATGGTTCTTCTGAGTACGTCATTTACATCTGAATCTGCTCGCTTCAGGTAAGCAGGCCATAAGCCATGTCATTTAGATCTCTGAATCTGCTTGTCATTTAGATCTCTGAATCTGCTTGCTTTGAGTAAGCAGGTCATTAGCCCATGTCATTTAGATCTCTGAATCTGCTTGCTGTGGGTAAGCAGGCCATAAGCCATGTCATTTACATCTCTGAATCTGCTCGCTTTGGGTAAGCAGGCCATAAGCCATGTCATTTAGATCTCTGAATCTGCTTGCTTTTGAGTATGCAGGCCATTAGCCATGTCATTTACATCTCTGAATCTGCTTGCTTTGGGTATGTAGGCCATTAGCCATGTCATTTACATCTCTGAATCTGCTTGCTTTGGGTATGTAGGCCATTAGCCATGTCATGTACATCTCTGAATCTGCTTGCTTTTGGTATGTAGGCCATTAGCCATGTCATGTACATCTCTGAATCTGCTTGCTTTGGGTATGCAGGCCATTAGCCATGTCATGTACATCTCTGAATCTGCTTGATTTTGGTATGCAGGCCATTAGCCACATCATTTACATCTCTGAATCTGCTTGCTTTGGGTATGCAGGCCATCAGCCACATCATTTACATCTCTGAAACTGCTTGCTTTGGCTAAGCAGGCCATAAGCCAACTTCTGAACGTTAGGTAGTGGAGGGGGAAGGGTTGCCACCTTGAAATCCGCTAACGGGCCTTTTATCTTCCCTGTCAACCCTGATCTATAAAGGCACGGGGTGAAGAGGTGAACATGGTGTCTCTTCAACAAATATAATCGATTACACACCCACAACTGGAATCGGTGGCGTTTATGTACACTTAATATCGTAGATTTTGACCAGTCCATAACATCCCTCTATTTTACAGGAAGATTTAGACCTATGATTGCCCTTATCAGCACCTCCATTTGTCTTATATCGAAGTGATAACAAACAACACATCATGTCTTCTTCTGTCTCCTTTTAATGGCATTATTACCTTTTATCATTTATGACCATACTGTTCTGTGAGGCATTTACTGTCTAATAACAATAGCATTCATAATAATAATAATAATAATAATAATAATAATAATAATAATAATAATAATAATAATAATAATAATAATAATAATATAATAATAATAATATAATAAATATAATTAATAATGATAATAAATAATAATAAAGATAATAATAATAGTAACAATATTAATAATAATCATGATAATAATAATAATAACGATAATAATAATAATAATAATAATAATTATTATTATTATTATAATAATGATAATAATAATAATAATAATAATGATGATAATAATAATACTAATCATAGTAATTATAATGATAATAATAATAATAATAATAATATGATAAATAATAACAATGATAATAATATTAATGATAATAATATTAGTTTATTAATAATAATAATACAAGTAATACTAGTAATAATAATAATAATAATTATAATAATACTATTAATAATAATGATAATAATAAGACTAATACCTATAATAATAGTAATATTAATAAAGATAATGATAAAAATGAGAAACTTATAATAATAATAATGGTAATAAGAGTAATAGTAATAATAATAGAGGACGGTGGAGGAGAAGAGGAGAAGGAGAAGAAGAGGAGAAGAAGAAGAAGAAGAAGAAGAAGAAGAAGAAGAAGAAGAAGAAGAAGAAGAAGAGAAGAAGAAGAAGAAGAAGAATAATAATAATAATAATGATAATAATAATAATAATAATAATAATAATAATAATAATAATAATAATAATAATAATAATAATAATAATAATAATAATAATAATAATAATAACAATAATAATAATAATAATAATAATAATAATAATAATAATAATAATAATAATAATAATAATAATAATAATAATAGTGATAATAAAAGTAATTGTAATCGTAATGTATACTAAAACCCTATTTGAGCCTGATTGAAACGGGGTAAGCATTCTAAAAAAAATAAAAAAATAAACAACCTTCTATCTTGGATTTCAATACACGTCATTGGTGACAATTGATGACGTTTGTTGTCATTTACTATTTACTAAGCGTTCATGCTGTCTTGTGCTTCTTCTTCTGTTTGTTAAAACCACAGGAACTTGACATGATGGAGACTCGTCAGAATGCATCACTGGAATGAAGGAGAAGAGAACAACCTTGGTCAAAATTATTATTCTGATACACTTACAAGCCAGTGAAGGAAGGATGTCTATCGCCGTAAATCCAACGACAGTTATTATGAAAGTGAAAAAATAACATACATTATGACTGTGACAATGCAGACACCGACGTCATTCAAATGAGCTCTCAAGGTTCCGGTTTTACCAGACCTGTGATCTACCTGTATTCCTCCCATGTTGATGACATGGTTATCATAACCCAGGTAGGGGTAGTTTCCATTCAGGATGAACGGGTGCCAACGTTCGGTTACATTCCGTTGGTGATCTTTGGCACTGTGAACTTTGCCCTCTCATTTGGCATGCCCACCTCCATGTCCGCATTTTTCTTGACTGCAAAGAGACTTTCCAGGTGTCTCTGCGCCAGTGCTGCCACTGTGCATAAAGCATGTGTTTGGGTATTCTTAATACTGGG
>JAXRKP010001829.1:12500-15000 GCA_037039925.1 Doris montereyensis
GAAGACATATCTAAACGTTTATTATTTTGAACATAAGAATCAGTTTATGAAATACTTCCATTGAATAATATTATGATATAAAAATAGATGTTCATAAAGCAACATTTCTTTCATTGTTTATTTCTTTATCAGCGCCCATTCTACCTTCTGGTTTATGGGTTTAGATACCCGAAATGATCTTTCTCCAGACTGCTCTGTCCTGATATTTTCTGTTTCCTTCCGTGAAAGTTAAAGTCCTTTGCTTTCATGCCTCTTTTATATCTTCTTTCCACTTTCTCCGAGGCCTGCTTTTTTGGTCTTTTACCTTGAGTTTTAGCACTGTATACTGATTTAGCTATTCTATTGTCATTTATTCTGTTTACATGCCCAAACCATCTTGAGTTTCTATCTTTTTTATGCCATCTACTTTGGTTTGATCTCTTATTGTTGTGTTTCTGATTTTGTCTCTTCTAGTTTCCCTACTTCTCTTCTTAGATATTTCATTTCAGCTGTTTGTACTCTACTGTATTCCCGACTATCTAAGGTCAGATTTCACTACCATAGATAAGAGTAGGACAATAAACTGTTGTATACTTCCACTTTGGTTTTTGTTGATAATTCTTGTTTACCTACAAATACTTTTCCTAGATGGTTATATATCATCATTGCATTTTGGATTCTTGGCTGATTTCTTTTCTTAGTTCTAAATTCTCCCTGCCCAATTTAAGATTTTGTGTTTTAGCTTACTAACATTTCTTTGGGGTTCTTTGCATTTACTCTCATTTCTGTTTTATTTAATTCATTATTTACCATGTTGATATTGAGTGAAGGTCCCTTTCTGATTTTTTCCAAACAGAAATAAATCATCAGCAAATGAAAGCATTTCTACATTTACTAGTTTGAGAGTCCACATACAAACATACATTTGCTTAATTTTTGAAGATGATTTTGCAACTGAATCCATAAATGTGATAAAAAGAGGACAGGATACAATCCTGTCTTACTCCTATATCTACATCAAATTCTTCAGATACATTTCTAACTACTCTCACTGCATATGTTGGTTTATTGTAAAAACTTTTAATGGCTTCTATTACAAGTTTCCTCTACATTGCATTCTTTTGAGGACTGCCATAGGTCATCCTTCCTCACAGTGTCAAATGTCTTTTCTAAGTCAATAAAAACACATGTTTCTCTCAAGGAAATTTTCTATTATTTGTCTGATTGTAAATATGTGGGCTTGTACACTTCTTCCTGGTCTAAATCAACTCTGATGCTCTTCAATTTGATCCTTTACTCTCTTCTTGTAGTCTTATTTCCAGAATCATTTCTGGATCAATTTGATCTGCTCCTAGATCTTAAGGCCTTTCCTAATTTCACTTTTTCTTTATAGCTGTTTGGGGTTCTTCCATTGAGATAGCTACTTCTTCAGCTGTCTCATATCTTAACTCTTACTTATTCAGCTTTACTCCTTGTTTTAAATGTTCTGGAGTGATTATGTAATTGTTGAAAATACTTTTTCCACGTTTCCATGATATTGCTGTCTTCATTCTTTATTTCTTCTTTGGCATTCTTAATTTGTCGTATAGGGTATGCTTTGGTCTTTCTCATGCTCTTCATTACTCCCCAAAACAACTTCTGATTTCGATAGATTTCTTGAAGTGTTAGTCCAAACTCTTCCCAATGTTCCTGTTTTGCTTTCCTAATGTCTTCTCTGACCATAGTTCTTTTGCTCACGTAATCTATCCTATCCTCTGGCCTCTTTGTTTGCAAATAATATTTCTTCCAAGCATCTTTCTTTTCTTTGATCTTAATCTTGACATTCTCATTCCATCATGCTGTTCTGTTCCTATCTCCTTTAATTTGTTTCCTACCACAATACAACTGAGGAGTGTTTCTTTATATGTTTGCCACTTTTCTTCTATTGTGTTATCATTTAGATCCATCTGCCTTTCACTGATATTTTGTTTACCCCGTATTGGTATATCTGTTTTACTATTGGTTTGTTTAGTTCTTCTATTTTGAGTTTAGAAGCTTTCTTCTCTTTCTTTTTCTGTTTGTTTACTTCAGTCAGTAATCTCATTTTGGCAATCACAAGGTGATGGTGACTAAATATTTCAGCTCCTCTGTTCACTCTTGCATTCATTGTACTATAAAAAAGGAGCTGCTAACTATTATGTAGTCTAGGATTGACGTTTCAAATGTCTTCGTTTACTTTTGTATGTTTGTGGATATCTTTATGATGAAAATTGTGTTGGTTATTTTCATATTACTCTTTAGGCAAACATCTATTAGTCTGTCTTCATTTGGAGAAGTTGTTGTCTCTCTTCTTTACCTATTACTCATCCTGATGTTTCTACATTGCTGCCTACTCTAGCGTTTAAATCTCCTATAACCATTAATTCCTGCTTGGGTTTGAGATTCTCTGCAACTATTTTAAATCGTTTTTGAAGATATTTGTTTCTGCTTTGGTGGCATCGTCATTTGGTCCATAAGCTATTAATAATTTAATTTATTTTTC
>JAXRKP010001829.1:32500-55000 GCA_037039925.1 Doris montereyensis
TCAAATCCATGTCCATGTCTTGATAGTCTCAATGTCAATCATCTCCATGTCTTGATAATCCTCCATGTCAATCCATGTCCATGTCTTGATAATCTCAATGTCAACCCATCTCCATGACCATATCTTGGTAGTCTCATGTAGTCTCAATGTCAATCCATCTCCATGTCTTGATAGTCTCAATGTCAATCCATCTCCATGTCTTGATAGTCTCAATGTCAATCCATCTCCATGTGTCTTGGTAGTCTCAATGTCAACCCATCTCCATGTCTTGGTAATCTCAATGTCAACCCATCTCCATGTCTTGGTAATCTCAATGTCAACCCATCTCCATGTCTTGGTAATCTCAATGTCAATCCATCTCCATGTCTTGGTAATCTCAATGTCAATCCATCTCCATGTCTTGGTAATCTCAATGTCAACCCATCTCCATGTCAGGTCTTGGTAATCTCAATGTCAATCCATCTCCATGTCCATGTCTTGGTAATCTCAATGTCAATCCATCTCCATGTCTTGGTAATCTCAATGTCAATCCATCTCCATGTCATGTTTGGTAATCTCAATGTCAATCCATCTCCATGTCTGTCTTGGTAGTCTCAATGTCAATCAATCTCCAATAATCTCAATGTCAATCCATCTCCATGTGTCTTGGTAAGTGTCAATGTCAATCCATGTCCATGTCTTGATAGTCTCAATGTCAATCCATCTCCATGTCCATGTCTTGGTAGTCTCAATGTCAATCAATCTCCATGTCTAGGTCTTGGTAATCTCAATGTCAATCCATCTCCATGTCTTGGTAGTCTCAATGTCAATCCATCTCCATGTCTTGGTAATCTCAATGTCAATAATCTCAATGTCCCATCTCCATGTCTTGATAGTCTCAATGTCAATCCATCCATGTCCATGTCTTGATAGTCTCAATGTCAATCAATCTCCATGTCTTGGTAGTCTCAATGTCAATCCATCTCCATGTCTTGGTAGTCTCAATGTCAATCCAATCCAATCTCCATGTCCATGTCTTGGTAATCTCAATGTCAATCCATCTCCATGTCTTGGTAATCTCAATGTCAATCCATCTCCATGTCTTGGTAATCTCAATGTCAATCCATCTCCATGTCCAGGTCTTGTCTTGGTAGTCTCAATGTCAATCCATCTCCATGTCTTGGTAGTCTCAATGTCAATCCATCTCCATGTCTTGATAGTCTCAATGTCAATCAATCTCCATGTCTTGTCAAATCAATCTCCATGTCCATGTCTTGATAATCTCAATGTCAATCCATCTCCACGTCCTGTCTTGGTAGTCTGTCAATCCATCTCCATGTCTTGGTAGTCTCAATGTCAATCCATCTCCATGTCTTGATAGTCTCAATGTCAATCATCTCCATGTCTCCAATGTCTTGGTAGTCTCATCTCCATGTCTTGATAATCTCAATGTCATTCCTCCATGTCTTGATAGTCTCAATGTCAATCAATCTCCATGTCTTGATAGTCTCAATGTCAATCCATCTCCATGTCTTGGTAGTCTCAATGTCAATCAATCTCCATGTCTTGATAGTCTCAATGTCAATCCATGTCCATGTCTTGATAGTCTCAATGTCAATCAATCTCCATGTCTTGGTAGTCTCAATGTCAATCCATCTCCATGTCTTGATAGTCTCAATGTCAATCAATCTCCATGTCTTGATAGTCTCAATGTCAATCCATGTCCATGTCTTGATAGTCTCAATGTCAATCAATCTCCATGTCTTGATAGTCTCAATGTCAATCCATGTCCATGTCTTGATAGTCTCAATGTCAACCCATCTCCATGTCTTGGTAGTCTCAATGTCAATCCATCTCCATGTCTTGTCAACCCATCTCCATGTAAGTCTCAATGTCAACCCATCTCCATGTCTTGTAATCTCAATGTCAACCCATCTCCATGTCTTGGTAATCTCAACCCATCTCCATGTCTTGGTAATCTCAATCACCCATCTCCATGTCTTGGTAATCTCAATGTCAACCCATCTCCATGTCTTGGTAATCTCAATGTCAATCAATCTCCATGTCTTGGTAATCTCAATGTCAACCCATCTCCATGTCTTGTAATCTCTGTCATTCCTCTTGACATATCTCTCCATGTCTTGGTAGTCTCAATGTCAACCAAAGTGAAATGTTTGATAGATTTCTCCATGGGTACTTTCAATATCTCCAGAAGTTTGAAAATTCCAAGTTAATGGATCTCCAAGATTATCATCTCCATGTCTTGATGTCTTGTCAATATCTCCATGTCTTGAGTCTCAATGTCAATCAATTATGTCAGTCTCAATGTCAATCCATCTCCGTATGTCAACGCATCTCCAGGCTCAGCGTCTTGTACATCATCAATGTTTAAAGTTAAAATCGAGATAACATCTCAATGTCAATCCATCTCCATGTCTTGACAAATTAGGATTACTGTATCTCCATGTCTTGGTACAATGTCAATAACTATGTCTTGGCTAATTTCAGAAAATCAACATGTATTCGACAGTCGTTGTCAATCCATGTCCATGTCTTGTAAAGGGTGCCAATGTCCATGTCTTGGTATCAATGTCAATCCATCTCCATGTCTTGGTATTCAATGTCAATCCATCTCCATGTCTTGGTATCTCAATTAAACTAAAAAAACCGATATGTCACTTGTCTTGGTAATTCAATGAAAACACATTTCTGTTTGCAATGTCAAAACGTGTCTTGGTAATCTCAATTCAACCATCTCCATCATATCATATCATTCATATCATATCATATCATGAAATGATAGATAGGACTTTGATAAGAAGTTTGAAAATTAAGTTAAGGAAAGATTACACCCTTGTTTGTATAAGAGATGGATTTATCATATACACGCACAGGCTCAGCGACTGTACATCATCAATGTTTAAAGTTAAAATCGAGATAACATCTCCTTTCTCATGACAAATTAGGATTACTGTAATGACAATGTAACTATGGCTAATTTAGGAAAATGCGTATTCGACAGCCGTTGCCATGGTAAAGGGTGCCATGTAGGATCATGTTTAGATTATTAATCTTATTCTGAATTCAATTAAACTAAAAAAAACCGATATGTCACTTGCTTTGAAAACACATTTCTGTTTGCAGTAAAACATCTTTACCATATCATATCATATCATTCATATCATATCATATCATAATATATCATATCATATCATATCATATCATATCATATCATATCATATCATATCATATCATATCATATCATATCATATCATATCATATCATATCATATCATATCATATCATATCATATCACATCATATCATATCATATCATATCATATCATATCATATCATATCATATCATATCATATCATATCATATCATATCATATCACATATCATATCATATTATATCATATCATATCATATCATATCATATCATATCATATCATATCATATCATATCATATCATATCATATCATATCATACCATAGCATATCATATCATATCATATCATATCATATCATATCATATCATATCATATCATATCATATCATATCATATCATATCATATCATATCATATCATATCATATCATATCATATCATATCATATCATATCATATCATATCATATCATATCATATCATATCATATCATATCATATCATATCATATCATATCATATCATATCATATCATATCATATCATATCATATCATATCATATCATATCAGAGCCTAGGTGGATCGTTTGACCTTTAGATGCCCCATACATCTTAATACAATCATGGAGTTTTCAAAAATGATTGAACCTACAATAATCAATCAGGACACTGCACATTCAGTCATCATACAAGTATTTTAAATTATAGAGCTCCGTATCAATGGCATTTTAAAAATAATTAATTTTTGGGGTTTTGTTTTTGTTTTGAACTTTTAACTATTCCATGCTATGTCTAACACTTCATGTAGATGTTGAAGTGTGTTTCCCCACGATCAATATTCAGCACGACCTGTCCATAATGGTTTTTGAATGTGTGATTATCATATTGTTAACTTGTTAGCATTTGTAAACATAATTATGGAGTATGATTTTTTTATCCCTCCCCCCCCCCCTAACATTGTACTGAAGGAAAAGTAATACCAACCCTGTACACTGTGTTGACAGAACTTGATTGTAGGCCAAATTGGTGTACATATTTTCTTCAGTTATTAAGTAATATGATTATAATGTTGGCATATCACGGAAACAGAAAAATTAGGAAAAAAGATAATTTATTTAATATATTATTTTTAAACAATTCTTTTTTTTTACTATGGCTTCTAACGAGTCAAATGCGAGCAAAATATGCAAATCCAATTGAATTCTAGATGGAAAATCCTTTTTGAAAAACGACTACATAATCTCTGAAATGAAACGAAATTAAGAACAAATCATGAAAAGATTAACGGATCATTATTTCAATACAAAAAAGGAAAAGTAATCAAGGCAATCATGGAATCGATTACATGAGCTCAATAGTTTGATTTCATATGGTGCTTTCATAGTAATTCAGCAAACAGTGGTGCAAGCAAGTAACCATTAGTCTATACATATTAAACATAGACTCAACATCAATTAACAATTTTGGTTTACCATTCCAAAGTGTTGAAAATGTCTTCAGCATTGCACGTTCTGAAATTACGATTATCATCATGGAAATTGTATTAGCAGTGTAAAAAATCTTTAAATTTTCAAAAGGCTTTGAGAGAATGAAATAAATGCTTCTATGGAGACAAACTTGTTTGGTGCTTAAAGGAGTGACCAAACCAGTCAAAGTTCAAAATAGATAACGATCTGACCTTGAACTTATCTTGAAATTAAAAAAGCTTGAACACTTAGTCGAAAGCAATGGCAAACTACCCCAGTATGCCGAACGCCAAGAGAGATCAAGACTTTCTCAATGCTTAACTATGAGTATGGGACTTTCTTTTTTTTTCTTTTCTTTTTTTTTATTATCTAAAACCTCTTTTTTCCCCTTCAATTTCAGCCTATCAGAGCGTTCTTGGCAAGACAGTTTTTGAAGTTGGACCAAAAATGGCAGGCTACTCTTTCTTTAGGAAATCATTGGGGCATGACGATGTAGACAGATATAACAATACATGGGCCGTGTTTCTCTTTCTGTCGCTGGCACTGCTGGCGCTTCTCATGCCACTGAGTCCCACGTTGAGCGATAGCGTGGGTGCAGGAGGTCATTCTGTCACAACCGCTTCAGCTCCGACGCAAAGAACACAGCCGGAGACGCTGCCCAAAGTCAAAGCTAAATGCTGGACTCCAGCGGAATTCACTGCCGCCCATATTGAATACGCGAATGCATATTGCTCGGATGTAGGGAATGGTTTATTGAACGGCGTTAAGTCTAGCAGAACGCTTTACGAATTGACTGACACCGCTGAGGCTATCGACGAGTTAAACCTAACGTCGATAGCAAAATCAGAAAGGGATACTTTGAAAACTTTGAGATTCAGACAGCCCAGCAGAAGAAGAACGATGAAGTTCGTAAAAGCACCAGAGAACTCGTCGATTTCAGGTCCCCTGTGATCTTGTTTCTCATGGCCCTGTGTTTGAAGCTGCCCTATATTCTCTGGTCTCTGATCAGTAACACGATGACTGCCTGCATCAACGTTGGTAAGACGCTAGAGAGTTGCCTGGAAGGTCGTTCTATGGATGTGGCTAGTCAGAAGCAGGTGTGTGAGGAAACAGCAACGGTAAGTCGTTTGGAAAAAACACACACACACACACACACTCACACACACTCACACACACACAGGGTTTTGGTATAAATGTGTCCAAACTAATAATCATCATTGTCTTTGCTCAGGGAGCATAGATATACTTAGTCATTATACCTGACAGTGCAAAAGGATATATGTTTTCAACGATCGATTTAATTCCTTGGGTCACAACTTTTTTATTATGTTGTTTGAGCGGCCTGAAAGATAAACTCAAACCAAAATACACATATTAGCAATATAATGAAATTAGCTTAATTCTTACATTTCAATTTCTTTCATTTATTATAAATATTTCCTTTTTTTTTTTTGGACGATTACATTTATTACAAATTGTCTCTATGAACTCAGTGTTTTTGGTTCTTGTCTTTTTGTTTTAACAAAAGACCTAACGTATGATACTTATAATTCGTAATAAAATCATTAATTTAAACTAAACTTTTAAGGGGGGACAAATCGTGTGAAGGTGTTAAGAATGATTTCTAGTCCAGTAATTTTATGTTTTATTAGTGCTTTCTCTCAATTTGTAATTAAACATTGTTAATTCAATAAATGCTGAAGTTGTCTTAGTACTGTAAACTTGAATAGGAATACCAAGCGATCCAACGCACACCCCAACACAACAAGCAAATTAAACCAAAACAAATCAGATGTCAATGTAAGAGTGCGCTACTATGATCATCATTTAACTGTCATGTTTGGCATTTTAGAAATTTGCCAAAAGATCATAATGAAACGTTTTCGTAAACTAGTTTTTTTCTTTTTTCTTATTGAAATTGAATAACAACACAAACGAAATAGTATTTTATGTTGTTAATATACTAGAAATATGTTGACTGTTAACTAGAACGATTGGTATTAGATTCGATTAATTGTACGTTCTGAATACATTTATCTTTTTTCTATGATTTATCTAGCCGTGACACTTTAAAAAAAAATTTTTACTCTATATTATCCAAATTTCAATTATCTTATTAATTTCACAGGCAGTGTCAGATACAGTTCGCCAGTCCAGAAACACAGCCAGTTTCTTATACTTGTTTCTCAAGGTGTTCGTTCTTTTATCGTACTGGGAGAAACTTACTTTGTCAGCAAATACATCGTACCAGATATTCGAGCCATGGAGGAGACTTCGTAGAAAACTTTTTCACCGGCTCGTCGCATAATTCGCCAACAGAGGAGCAACAACTAGAACAGAATGTCACCGAAATTATGGAGGATCCAGGCATAGGGCTCTTTGACTATCCTAATAACATTTTGAGATGCGGTTTTAAGATCAGACAATATAAGAATACCCAAAAGTTCATCGTTCAATGTATGTTTGCCCGCGTGGACGAGCCAGTCGTTGAGGCTGCAAGTTCAGCCCCTGTCGTTGCTCAAGTTACGTCTACGAATATCCAAAGTACCTTGCTCCTGTACGAGGCTCTGTTCACCGTTGTGTTGGCCTTTCTGGCCATGCTTGTCATTGCAAACGTCCTCAACACTGTCTCCTGGTTGCTAAGGTTGCTGATTGGTTCCTACGGCAAGTCTATGGGGTTGCCTAAGAACAGTGCAAGGGACGTGATGCTCCTAGTCCACATGGCCAAGCTAAACGTGGGTCCTCGCGTGGCCCGTAGCCTGGCTAGCAGCTCTGCCTGGTCTAGCGCAGCCCAAGAGACCGACGCGGAGCCGATGCGGGAGGTCAAGGCTTGATAACATTTTCGTTAACTAGTACATACTTACTTACATATACTTACTTACTTACTTACTTACCTATTTATGTATACTTATTTACTTACTTACTTACTGGTTTATTTATGTACTTACTTACTCACTGATTGGCTTACTTGCTTACTTACTTACTTACTGGTTATCTTACTTACTTAATGATTGGCTTACTTGCTTACTAACTTACTTACTTACTTACTGGTTTACTTACTTACTTAATTACTTACTTATTACTTACTTACTTACTTACTTATGGGCTTACTTGCTTACTACCTTACTTACTTACTTACTTACTTACTTACTGGTTTACTTACTTACTTACCGACTGATTGGCTTACTTGCTTACTTACTTACTTACTTATTTACTTACTTACTCACTTACTTACCTACTCACTTACTTACCTTACTTACTTAATTATTTACTAATTCTTTAACTTACTTATTTACTTGCTTTCTTACTTAGTTACTTTATTTTACTTATTTTCTTACTTACTGTCCGGCGTTGCTCGTTACGGTCGTGCTCCGCATTGCCCTTTGAATGTACTCTACTCTCTCTCTCCGATTTTCTTTACTCCCCCGGTGGTGTAAATCTGCTTATAGTTTCGTCCGGTCCATTCTTTCATATTGTCAGAATATCCTTCCTCTTCCTCGCTCACTTTGCACTTTTCCTGTATTATGTCTGTTAACAAATATGATGTATATGTTGCATATCATTATTGCTTAATCCTATGACTCAATAATCAATTGATAATGATAATGATAATGATAATGATAAGGATAATGAGGATGATAATAGTAATAATTATAAAAAGGAAAGAAAGAAGAAGGAGACGAAGAAGAAGAAGAAGAAGAAGAAGAAGAAGAAGAAGAAGAAGAAGAAGAAGAAGAAGAAGAAGAAGAAGAAGAAGAAGAAGAAGAAGAAGAAGAAGAAGAAGAAGAAGAAGAAGAAGAAGAAGAAGAAGAAGAAGAAGAAGAAGAAGAAGAAGAAGAAGAAGAAGAAGAAGAAGAGGAAGAGGAAGAAGAAGAAGAAGAAGAAGAAGAAGAAGAAGAAGAAGAAGAAGAAGAAGAAGAAGAAGAAGAAGAAGAAGAAGAAGAAGAAGAAGAAGAAGAAGAAGAAGAAGAAGAAGAAGAAGAAGAAGAAGAAGAAGAAGAAGAAGAAGAAGAAGAAGAAGAAGAAGAAGAAGAAGAAGAAGAAGAAGAAGAAGAAGAAGAAGAAGAAGAAGAAGAAGAAGAAGAAGAAGAAGAAGAAGAAGAAGAAGAAGAAGAAGAAGAAGAAGAAGAAGAAGAAGAAGAAGAAGAAGAAGAAGAAGAAGAAGAAGAAGAAGAAGAAGAAGAAGAAGAAGAAGAAGAAGAAGAAGAAGAAGAAGAAGAAGAAGAAGAAGAAGAAGAAGAAGAAGAAGAAGAAGAAGAAGAAGAAGAAGAAGAAGAAGAAGAAGAAGAAGAAGAAGAAGAAGAAGAAGAAGAAGAAGAAGAAGAAGAAGAAGAAGAAGAAAAAGAAGAAGAAGACGAAGAAGAAGAAGAAGAAGAAGAAGAAGAAGAAGAAGAAGAAGAAGAAGAAGAAGAAGAAGAAGAAGAAGAAGAAGAAGAAGAAGAAGAAGAAGAAGAAGAAGAAGAAGAAGAAGAAGAAAGAAGAAGAAGAAGAAGAAGAAGAAGAAGAAGAAGAAGAAGAAGAAGAAGAAGAAGAAGAAGAAGAAGAAGAAAAGAAGAAGAAGAAGAAGAAGAAGAAGAAGAAGAAGAAGAAGAAGAAGAAGAAGAAGAAGAAGAAGAAGAAGAAGAAGAAGAAGAAGAAGAAGAAGAAGAAGAAGAAGAAGAAGAAGAAGAAGAAGAAGAAGAAGAAGAAGAAGAAGAAGAAGAAGAAGAAGAAGAAGAAGAAGAAGAAAGAAGAAGAAGAAGAAGAAGAAGAAGAAGAAGAAAGAAGAAGAAGAAGAAGAAGAAGAAGAAGAAGAAGAAGAAGAAGAAGAAGAAGAAGAAGAAGAAGAAGAAGAAGAAGAGAAGAAGAAGAAGAAGAAGAAGAAGATGAAGAGGAAGAAGAAAAGAGAAGAAGAAGGTGAAGAAGAAGAAGAAGAAGAAGAAGAAGAAGAAGAAGAAGAAGAAGAAGAAGAAGAAGAAGAAGAAGAAGAAGAAGAAGAAGAAGAAGAAGAAGAAGAAGAAGAAGAAGAAGAAGAAGAAGAAGAAGAAGAAGAAAAAAAGAAGAACAAAACAAAAAATAATAATGATATCGGACTAGCAGCAATGATTTTTGTGATCACATCATTAATTAGAGATGTTATTGCAGTAGCATGTATGTACTGTAGAATAAACACTTGCTTAATGTAATATCTGAGTATCTGATTTACACTAGGCTATAAGCAAGACAGACAGAACAAATTTAATGCTATTATAATCTATTTTGTATCAATCGGCCGGTTACTTTCCCTCTGTTTTGTATGAAAATAAGGCCGACTCTCGTTCACCTGTAAATCAAAATATTAATAAAATATCAAATGTAATACACAAAACAAAGAGAATTGTCTTGACATTGTTTAACATCTTGCTATGTCACATAGTTGAAGGTAAAACATAGTGAGTGAGTGAGTGAGACAGAGACAGAGAGAGAGAGAGAGAGAGAGAGAGAGAGAGAGAGAGAGAGAGAGAGAGAGAGAGAGAGAGAGAGAGAGAGAGAGAGAGAGAGAGAGAGAGAGAGAGGGGGAGAGAGAGAAACAGAGAGAGAGACAGAGAGAGAGAGAGAGAGAGAGAGAGAGAGAGAGAGAGAGAGAGAGAGAGAGAGAGAGAGAGAGAGAGAGAGAGAGAGAGAGAGAGAGAGAGAGAGAGAGAGAGAGAGAGAGAGAGAGAGAGAGAGAGAGAGAGAGAGAGAGAGAGAGAGAGAGAGAGAGAGAGAGAGAGAGAGAGAGAGAGAGAGAGAGAGAGAGAGAGAGAGAGAGAGAGAGAGAGAGAGAGAGAGAGAGAGAGAGAGAGAGAGAGAGAGAGAGAGAGAGAGAGAGAGAGAGAGAGAGAGAGAGAGAGAGAGAGAGAGAGAGCGGGTGCTCATTTTTATCATTCATCTCAGATGGGGTTAGATGTCGATGCATACCCTGGACCATGGGGTGGTGGGGGGGGAGGGGCGAGGGTGTGGCTAAACCCTGGAGAAAAAAACCAAACAAGAAAATTGTTTAACTGGTTGGTGTACGGGCCCACGCACCTTGTCTCTGGATCCCCATGTCACTCTGGATCACCATGTCACCCTGGATCACCATGTCACTCCTGGATCACCATGTCACTCTGATTACCATATCACTGGATTACCATGTCACTCTGGATTACCATGTCACTCTATGTCACTCTGGATTACCATGTCACTCTGGATTACCATGTCACTCTGGATCCCCATGTCACTCTGGATTACCATGTCACTCTGGATTACCATGTCACTCTGGATTACCATGTCACTCTGGATTACCATGTCACTCTGGATCCCCATGTCACTCTGGATTACCATGTCACTCTGGATTACCATGTCACTCTGGATCCCCATGTCACTCTGGATTACCATGTCACTCTGGATTACCATGTCACTCTGGATTACCATGTCACTCTGGATTACCATGTCACTCTGGATTACCATGTCACTCTGGATCACCATGTCACTCTGAAATAAATATTGCCACAAGCTCAGCCATTGGACAGAATGCTGGATTATGTTCCCCCTTGCCTTCAAGCTATTACGGTACATATTGTACATCACTGTCTTTTTCTTTCTTTCTTTCTCCTTTATGTTTTTATTCTGACATCACATTGTGTGATGCCGGAGGTATTACTTAGATCTAGATTCTAAATATTTCTCGTTTGTTGTCTGACGAAGGTTATACCCGAAACGTCACGTGTTTGCTCTGTCTTTATTAGTGGAGTTGTCACTTATTGTCATATTTCGCCTACGGTACATATTGGTAGTTAAATCAGATAAACAAAAAAGAAGATACAATATTCAGCAAAGCAAAATAACATTATTTCTGGCTCCAAGGTTACTACTAAAGCAACACAACAACAAACACGGTTAGAAGTTGATTAAACTGATTTTAAAAAAACCTATGGCGTCGAGCTAGTTACAGTAATGGATCCTTACACATCTAAACACACCAACAAATGGCAAAGCAGACGCTCTTTTGGCGCTGTGGCTGAGTCCTAGTGTTGTAAGCTGGTAATCGCAACGTTCAACCACCCCTTGCCCCACCACCACTTCCGGGCTGACACATGGTTGGGGGGGGGGGGGGCGTTGTTTGAAAGCATTAGGAAGGGTTCTTCAATCTCAACTTACATCATTCTTTTCTGCTGAAATCTAGGCGAATCGGTAGTCCAGAGGTAAGGTAAAAAGGATTTCCGAATAAATACAACCCCTCCCCCTCCCCCCCACCACCCACCACCACCACACCCGCTTCATCCTGGCAGGTGGTTCTACATTTATTCTCATCAGAGACAGGCGATAATAAAACAAAAAGGAGATCTAGTATGCACGTTAAATATCTATGGCTCTTTACAGGGTAGTCGGGGCAAAATAAAAATCCTGCCAAAGCCCCCCTCCCCCCCCCCCCCAGTCGTACTCCCTCCAGGTCACCTTAGATATGACGGATGTGGGTAACTGAGATTGAACAAATTATTAAAGTGCCACTAATACTACTTTTTTTGACGCCAGACTTCGTTGATTGTCCATTTTCATTTGTCTTAAAATGTCACGAACAAAATGTAAAATGGACGGGTGTATACTAGGAACAAACCAACCTGAGAAATCAAAGCGTGTCTGATGAAATGGGTGACTATTACTGTGCATGAGAACACAATTAACAATTGTCATTCAGTTCGATAGAGAGAGAGAGAGAGAGAGAGAGAGAGAGAGAGAGAGAGAGAGAGAGAGAGAGAGAGAGAGAGAGAGAGAGAGAGAGAGAGAGAGACAGAGAGAGAGAGACAGAGAGAGAGACAGAGAGAGAGACAGAGAGAGAGACAGAGAGAGACAGAGACAGAGACAGAGAGAGAGAGAGAGAGAGAGAGACATAGACAGAGAGAGAGAGAGAGAGAGAGAGAGAGAGAGAGAGAGAGAGAGAGAAGAGAGACAGAGAGACAGAGAGAGAGAGAGAGAGACAGAGAGACAGAGAGACAGACAGAGAGAGAGAGAGAGAGAGAGAGACAGAGAGAGAGAGAGAGAGAGAGAGAGAGAGAGAGAGAGAGAGAGAGAGAGAGAGAGGGAGAGGGAGAGGGAGGGAGAGGGAGAGGGAGAGGAGAGAGAGAGAGAGAGAGAGAGAGAGAGAGAGAGAGGGAAGAGAGAGCGGAGGGAGAGGAGGGAGAGAGAGAGAGAGAGAGAGAGAGAGAGAGAGAGAGAGAGAGAGAGAGAGAGAGAGAGAGAGGGACACCAAACCAACCTGAAATGTGACAATCAATGTTTGAGAGATGAAATGACCAAACTAGGGGTAAAAAATGAGAGCAGGTCAAACGAAAATATTAATTGAAGATGGAGCCATGTCAGTTTTCTATTTGCTTGCTATTGTATCCACTTTGGTTTATCTAATAAAATAAACAGTTGACCATTTATACTCTTCATGAAAATATTAATTTATTTGGCTCTATGTTCTTCTGATTGAACATGTATAATTGTTATCTTAACACTGTTTTGTACGCAGGTCTATTGGTGTGGGAAGACGTGTAACCTCAATAAGAGAGAGGAGAGAGAGAGAGGGAGAGAGTGGGGAGAGAGAGTTATTGGGATGCCATATATATCAAATGGAGGAGAGAGATTACTGACATTGAGAGAGAGTTAGATATGAAGAGTCTGAGAGACAGAGCACATCTCAGAGAGAGAGACAGAGAGAGAGACATAAACCTCTTTGGCGTTTTCAATAGCGAGAGAGCGAGAGGGAGAGAGAGAGAGAGAGAGAGAGAGAGAGAGAGAGAGAGAGAGAGAGAGAGAGAGAGAGAGAGAGAGGGAGAGGGGAGAGAGAGAGGGAGAGGGAGAGGGACAGGGAGAGGGAGAGAGAGAGAGAGAGAGAGAGAGAGAGAGAGAGAGAGAGAGAGAGAGAGAGAGAGAGAGAGAGAGAGAGAGCGAGAGAGCCAAGAGAGAGAGAGAGAGAGAGAGAGAGAGAGAGAGAGAGAGAGAGAGAGAGAGAGAGAGAGAGAGAGAGAGGGAGAGGAGAGAGAGAGGAGAGGGAGAGGAGAGGGAGAGGGAGAGGGAGAGGTTTGACATTTGAGAGAGAGCGAGACTTCAATAACTAAAGTCTGGAAGAGAGAGTGACGTTTAAGTTGAGAAAGAGAGAGAGAGAATCTCCCCAGCCTTACAGTTCTCTCTCTGAGAGCAGGTGACAATCAATGTTTGAAGATGGAGCCATGTCAGTTTGATAGCCTAATTCTCTCTTCTTATTGTATTGACTTTAAGTTTATCTAATAAAATAAATAGTTGACCATTTATACCCTTCAAGAAAATATTAATTTTATTTGGCTCTATGTATATCTAATGGATATTGCGATTGATCATATTGGTTTTCTATTGCCTTTAATGTATGTATAAGATGTCATCCTGCAAAATGTGCATTATTTTTCACATTTAAAAAATATGTCTGCAGGTCTATTGGTTGGGGAAGATATTGGAAAGAAAAGTATGGGGGTGGGGGGGAGACTATGATTGGGATGTCACAAAGTCAACATGGAGGTTTGATTAACATTGTCGAATTGGATAGATTGATTATGTCTGGACTTGGATTGCACATCTCAATATAGAATATCCTACAAGCTGTAAACCTCTTTGGCGTTTTCAACAAGTATAAGGTTCAGGTTTGACATTTTACTGGCATCAATAATATCACTTCAATAATACATGGAAGATAGCTGATTTGAAGGATGAAAAGGGATGAAGGATCTGTTTGCATTTGTTCTGTCGTTCTTCTCTTTTCCCTTTCTCTCTCAAACTCTCAAGGGTGTCTGTCTCTCTGTCTGTGTGTGTGTGTGTGTGTGTACGTGTGTGTGTGTGTGTGTTTATGTGTGTCTGAGTGTATGATTTGTTATAATGAAATAATGAGCTCTCTTGGATAACATTTATCGATCTCTCTCTTGAGTTACCTCGTTTCATGTGGCGTCTGCCTCTTGGCGTTTTCGTCGTCTCTCCGAGACTTGAGATGACTTAGTCTCGTAACTGACCTCATAGTAATTGGACAGCAATATAGAAGTCTATAAAAACCACCAAATGTTCATAATATATTGTAGTTGAAAACTAAGATGTCATTAGAACGGGCAAATGCACGCTATTATATTTCGATCAGTCTTCGCACAAAATTACTGTAGTGTTCCACGATGGATGGAGGACATTTAAAAAAAAAATTGATGATATTCCAGAACAGAGTGGCTTCACAAAGGGTATAGCAAGTGATTTGAAAAACACGATAATATGATTGATTAAATGGGGAAACAAACAACAAACAAACGTTCTTCAAAAGGAATAATATATTCCAATATGTAAGCAATATGAGTATATCACAAAGTCAAGAGATATATGATTATATAGCTGTGTGTGTGATATGAAGAGTTTGTTTTGCAAAGTGAGACATTTGTTTTGGCGTTATCTTCAAAACTGCAAGGGTGTGTGTGTGTGTGTGTGTTTTGTGTGTGTATGGTAGATTATATTATATTGAATTTTTGAAATAGTTAAGCGTTTACTTATCTGTAGAAATGAGACTTATAGTTGGCAATGGATCAGAAGTCTATAAAAAAAAAGATAATAGCTGTTGTAACTAATGGAGTTTTTTTTCCAAAGTAGATATATTGGGCTGCAACTATTATTATTTATATAAAATCTAAAATTGTATAAAGTTTGTTTTTTGGTTATTCACTGTGGTAGATTATATTATATTACTTTTAAATAGTTAATACTTATCTGTAAAATGAGACTTATAGTTGGCTGGCAGGAAAAAAAGATATAAACTAATGGATTTTTTCAAAGTAGATATATGCAACTATTATTATTTATATAAAATCTAAAATTGTATAAATTTGGTTTAGGTGTTATATATCTATATATAAACATATATATATATATATATATATATATATATATATATATATATATATATATATATATATATATATATATATATATATATATATATATATATATTATAACATCTGAAATTTCATTTATCCCTAGATCATTGACATTATAGTTTGGCAACGAAAGATGGCAACACTTGTTTTCTTCAGTTGTTTCCTAATCATATGTGGATCTCAAATAATAAATGCTAGCATTCTTGATAAGTATCCATTAGAGCTGGAACAACGCGAATATCTCTCATGTGAAGGCTATTGTGGGATAGACACACCCGTCTGTTCGTGTGTTTCCAGGTGTCAAGTGTTTCGTAGCTGCTGTGAAGATTTTGCTGAAATGTGTACCGAAGTAAGCGAAGACATCGACAGAATCAAACATTTGTTTGATGCTGAATTCATATGTACAAATGATGTTTTTACCATTTCGAGCTGTGCACAGCATCCAGACCAGACACGGTTTTCTAATGACACCATCACGTCTACCCAACCTATAAGGTCTGACATGAATTCCATCGATGAGTCACTGCGTTACCGTCCTGTGTCCGATCTCTACAACGATGTTGTTTTTTTATCCATTGACATATTCAACTGCTGGTCAGTAAACTATTCTCACTCTGTTTATTGGAATGTTATTTTTGGGGGATCAGATGATTTCATAGTTGCAAGCAGCGACAATTTCTCACAACTAATTAGTAAAGCTGAAATCGGGACACCTGTGTATTCATTATCGCCACATGCCAGTGCTTCTTTAAATGGAAGCAGATGCTTCGAGAACGTTGTGCGCAGCTGTCCCAGTAGCGTCCAGTATTCAGACACCGAATTATACGAAAATTGTCTTAAGTTTACGTCCTACGTAGCAAAAGAAAACGCATTAAGCAACACACTAGTAACGTACGCTAACGTCTATTGTATGAAGTGCCAGGACGGAACTGGTGGGCCTTTTCATATTGATAACGTCAATTCCATGAATAAATATGGAAGACAGACCGGGCTTAGCATCTTGATGTCAACTAATGAAGATGGATATGTACTGACATATAATCCAAGAAGCGTTAACATAGATCAGGTCGCTTGGATTTCTGCAACGTGCCCCTACACCAGAGAATCTGGGCCCGTAAAAAACATCAAATGTGTTTCCTTTGTCTGTTCACCCAAATATATCAAAACACCAGACGGTAAATGCAAATATCCGGCAAAATTAAGATTTGCATTGAGTAGTGGGAACATGCCTTTCAACCACAAGGAACAGGACCATTTGCTTTCTGTGTTTTCCTGTATCATTGAAGAATATTTTGATGAAACTATAATAGATATCAATCAATCTGGCGTCAGGAAGCCTTTTTACTTCTATGACGACCTTTACCAAGTGGACTTATATGCCTATGAGATTAACGTATATTGGCGGTATAAAGAGTCATCTTTGATTGAAATTCATGATTTTGCAATTGTGGGTTTCATCGATGTCGTAAACAAAGCTATGACTATATATCGTGAACGAAAAGGAAAAGAGGAGAAATTATATCGATCCAGAGCTCGGCATATCGATGATTTAGTCAACATTTCTTTAGACTCTCAACTTCTAACCCAGACTAGCGACGATCTTAAAACACAAATCGATAATTGGTACGCGGGAACAACTAAAACTAACGTCAGTACTTTGAATACTGCATGTATGTGTCTAGCAGAACGAGGTATGGGATCTATGTCACATTGTAGATTCCGTTGTTGGCAGTCTACTCCATTCGAGAGTGACAGCTCAAAAATTGCAGATCTACTTGCATATCCTTGTTTCGGAACAGCCAATCGTGCTCTGTTTCTTCACATGAGTATTTTCAGAATGATTTATTGTACCATGTCTCATTTACTTTTGTATTCTCTTGACAGCTAAATATATTTCCGTAACGATTTTACTTAAATAAACGACCACATAACGGATTACAACTATGAGATAAGAAAACAAAAATTCAATGGTATTGGTCGAAATCATGACCTCAGACAAGATTCTCAATTCAGTAACGGAACCACTCGATCATCGATGTTACACAACTAACCAAAATAAAGGATCAAATAAAAAGAACATTAGATTACACTTTGCAACTTTCGTACACAATTTGTGGAAAGCAGAGCAAGGACTTTATGAGGTCTGCCACTGAGAGAAAACATGATTTATTGTTTGATGTAATTTTATTAAAAAGTAGCATTTATTCGGTAGATTCAAAATAATATATCACAGGAAGTTTATCTTCTGCTAGACATAATTGTTTTTATCATAGGATCAGTCAAGACATGGAGTAGTTTGCAGTTCAAAACTAACAATTCGAATCGTGTTAATTCGTTTTAAAATGCCATTGATATGGAGCTCTTTAATTTACACTTTGTGTGTGATGAATTAATGTGCATTGTCCTGATTGATTATTGTAGCTACAATAATTTTTAAAATTTCCATGATTGTATTAAGAATTATGAGGCATTAAAAGGTTAAATGACCTACCTAGCCTCTGACGCGATACGATGATATGATGTGATCATGATAACGCTGTCTTGGTGCCCGAGATCTACGTGAATACCTGACCTTCAATCGTCTGCCATTGTGCTCCATTCTGACAAGTGCATCGTCGTGTCTACTCCTGTACATTCTCATTCTTTACATTTACGTTTGTTTTTATCTCGCTCCAAATGGTATACTATCCAGCCTTGATATTTATGTCACTTATGTGTCTTAATACGGATAAATCGTTATTGTCCATTCAATGCACGTTTTCGTTTGACATAGTGTTTGGGAAATCAAACACATGGGATATACATATTGTTATTGAAATTTACAATTTTGAAATTGCATGTTTTTCGAAAGATACATAAAGTCAAAATACACATTTATATATATTATATACTGAACATGCAAACTCGTATAGGAAGCAAACACACAGCATACAAGGACATCGTGGTCAAAAGGCCATAACACACATGCTACAATAAGATTATGGTCAAAAGGCCATTACACACAGGATACAAGGAGATCAGGGTCAAAAGGCCATAACACACATGATACAATGAGATCCTAGCCAAAAGGCTATTACACACAGGATACAATGAGATCCTAGTCAAAAGGCTATTACACACAGGATACAATGAGATCCTAGTCAAAAGGATCCTAGTATTACACACAGGATACAATGAGATCCTAGTCAAAAGGCTATAACACACAGGATACAATGAGATCCTAGTCAAAAGGCTATAACACAGGATACAATGAGATCCTAGTCAAAAGGCCATAACACACAGGATACAATGAGATCCTAGTCAAAGGCCTATTACACACAGGATACAATGAGATCCTAGTCAAAAGGCTATTACACACAGGATGCAATGAAATCCTAGTCAAGAGGCCATAACACACAGGATACAATGAATTCCTAGTCAAGAGGCCATGGAACAACTCAACTCTGGCAAAGCAGTAGGGACTGATGGTATTCCTATCAGAGGCTCAGAAGGTGGGTACTATCCCAACAGCAGATGCACTGTACATATTTTTTTACTGATATCTGGCAGGAAAGACGGTACCCCAAAGAATTGAAGGAAGGAGATATTGCAAAATTGCTGCGTGTCGCAAAAAAAGGCAACCAATTGGCGTCCTGATTGTGAAAGGACGAGACATGATTTTTAATGAAATGTTGCCACCGGATACTAGAATAGATGTGAAAAGTATGTGTTTAGTTTATAGATGTGAAAGGTAGTTGTTTAGTTTATAGATGTGAAAAGAATGTGCTTAGTTTATAGATGTGAAAAGTAGATGTTGAGTTTATAAATGTAAAAAGTAGACGTTTAGTTTATAGCTGTGAAAAATAGATGTTTAGTTTATAGATGTGAAAAGTAGATGTTTAGTTTATAGATGTGAAAAGTAGGTGCTTAGTTTATAGATGTGAAAAGTAGGTGCTTAGTTTATATATGTCAAAAGTAGGTGTTTAGTTGATAGATGTGAAAAGTAGGTGTTTAGTTTATAGATGTGAAAAGTAGATGTTTAGTTTATAGATGTGAAAAGTAGACGTTTAGTTTATAGATGTGAAAAGTAGATGTTTAGTTTATAGATGTGAAAAGCAGATGTTTAGTTTATAGATGTGAAAGGCAGGTGTTTAGTTTATAGATGTGAAAAGTAGATGTTGAGTTTATAGATGTGAAAAGTAGATGTTTACTTTATAGATGTGAAAAGTAGGTGTTTAGTTTATAGATGTGAAAAGTAGGTGCTTAGTTTATAGATGTCAAAAGTAGGTGTTTAGTTTATAGATGTGTAAAGTAGGTGCTTAGTTTATAGATGTGAAAATAGATGTTTAGTTTATAGATGTGAAAAGTAGATGTTTAGTTTATAGATGTGAAAAGCAGATGTTTACTTTATAGATATGAAAAGTGAATGTTTAGTTTATAGATGTGAAAAGTAGATATTTAGTTTATAAATTGAAAAGTATTTTGCTTAGTTTAATTGTGCATTAGGAATGGATGCTTAGTTTATAGATGTGAAAAGTAGGTGCTTAGTTTATAGCTGTGAAAAATGGATGCTTAGTTTATAGAATCACATGTACAGTGTTTATAGCTGTGAAAAATGGATGCTTAGTTTATAGAATGAAAATGGTGCTTAGTTTTCCAAGCTGTGAAAAATGGATGCTTAGTTTATAGATTGAAAAGTAGATGTTTTTCCAATAGATGTGAAAAGTAGGTTTTCCAAAACATGACAGTGTTTTCCAATGACAGATTTTGCTTTTTGAATTTCGCATGAGGAATTCAGCCTCTCACTTTACACAGTGAACTTTTGCAATCACATTACAGTGTTTTTGAATCACATGACAGTGTTTTCCAATCACACGACACTGTTTTCCAATCACATGACAGTGTTTTCCAATCACACGACAGTGTTTTCCAATTACATGACAGTGTTTTCCAATCACAGTGTTTTCCAATTACATGACAGTGTTTTCCAATCACATGACAGTGTTTTCCAATCACATTACAGTGTTTTCCAATCACATGACAGTGTTTTCCAATCACATGACAGTGTTTTCCAATCACACGACAGTGTTTTTCAATTACATGACAGTGTTTTCCAATCACATGACAGTGTTTTCCAATCGTATAGACAGATATAACCAAACTTGCATACATAGATACATACATAGCAGTATATAATACTTTTACATACGTATAAATACATACATACATACATACGCACACACATATATATACCTACATACGTACACACATAGATAATACATACATACATACACACATACATTATATGGACATAATGTACATAAGTATAACTGAATGGATAAATAAATAAATAAATTTACTCACAGATCAAGTTCATGACTACATCACAATGTTCATAATAGACTGAAATTCAGTGTTTAAATTTGTTTGTAATTATTAGTTGTATGCGTGTTGGTATTGTGAATGTCTGTTGCTATTGCATCATTCTGGGCCACTTTCAATTTTGTTTTGACAATTTTGCTGGCGTTTTTGATAACATCTTGAAAACTTTTTTTGTTTTTTTTTTAATGTCGCTTGAGTTATACCATGTTGTAATGACAAAGTTAATGCCGTTTTTAAATGGGGAGGGGGGGGTGGCGCAACCTGGACTGGCGAGTTTGGGACCAAAAGGTTGATTTCCTGTTCTTTGCATATTCGGGTAGAACGATCATTTATCTACAAGTTCATGGCAGAAAAATGTCCATATGACTTACAATTTTTTTTTACAAACAAATTTTGTAGGTGAGGGTAGGTAAAAACAATCAAAATTGTGACGTAAATTACCCTAACACTGACTGAGAAAATGGCAGTAAAAACCCGTATATTGGTGGTTAATCGCTAATTGTGGCTACACCGAGGTGACATGTTTTCGGCCGACGCCTCTGGTCGCTTCGACCCATCGCTGTGTGATGAAAGAGGCGTTGCGCGTCAATGGGTATGTAAACACGCGCACAAACATATGATATAGAGGAAAAACACAAAACATGCTCATTTTGACGTCTGTTTTCCCAACAGCGAACATCAAAACCAAGATTTATAATCCTATTTACATAAGTAACAATGCCAGAGGTTGTCGACAGAGTAAAAGGGCTGCTACAACAAGGGAAACCCGTCTGAAATGTTTGTTTTGTGTTATTTTCTTTTGATTTTTTTATTTGCATTTTTCTCGAAGTGTAGTTTTTTCACACTAAAATTATATCTCCTCCGCCATTTACAGAACGATTTGTATTATATTTGGCACACATGTTTCTCTTGTCAATGGTAATTGAATGACGTCGGGGTTTCTTTATATATTGAAAGAAATTTGAGAAGATTTTGTTTTGTAAACTTTTCAACGATATAGGATGACTGTATTTTGAGAGTAACTCATGTACATACTAAAAGCAAAAACCTCAGCTCAAAAGCAACAAAAAAACAAAAACACTTCATGGGCGAATTATAAACATTTCATAGTGTGTTTTGATTTACATTAATAGTTCTCAGTTTCCTTATTGTGTTTACCGTGATTGACATATGTTTGTTTGTAATGTGACAGTACAATCGTACGATCGAGTAAATTTTGTTTCCATTTTTCCTTTCACCTCACTCACTCCTCTTTGTTTATCTATTCTAGTTGTGTTTTATATGTTTGGATAGGAGTTTGTTTGTAGCTTTGTGAAATTGTAACATGTGACCAAGTTAATTTTCTCCTCTAACATCAATACAATTATCTTATCTTATACTATCTTACACTTTGAATGTCTTTTTTTGAAATTCAAATTGCCCTGGTATTTACACCCAAGCACCTTAAGGTGGTCACAGCTTTCACACATTTGTCATTTATAAAGATGGCGTTGTGGGTTTTTTTTTGTGATTATAAATCTAAAGTCGAAAATTTTCTCTTTGGTTTTCAAAACACTGAAAACCATGATGATACTCCTGACACCATTTACTAAAAATAGAAACTTGTTCAATGTAATTAACGAGATTTCCGCA
>JAXRKP010001829.1:65000-85000 GCA_037039925.1 Doris montereyensis
TATTCATTGCTCTGTCAATTCATGTTTCAAGATAAAATGTCTTTAATTAACGCCGAACACCTCATTTTGGAAGTTCAATCTAGACCAGCCATTTACGACAAGGCAGACACAAAAGTCATTGCAATCGACGCCACCACAACCATAACCACAGGCCTAGTTTCTGTCTCCTTGAAAGCGCCATTGTTTTTAGGCTATTGTGCTGCGCAGTCCGTTCCTGCGCAAGTCCGTTCCTGCGCAAGTCCGTTTCTGTGTTCCTGCGCAAGTCCGTTCCTGCGCAAGTCCGTGCGCGACTCAAATTCAAAATACACCGAGTGTGTACAACTGCAGCCTAGGAGTGTCTCTGCAATCACGCTTGCATATTATGACCTACTTCCCTTGTTACTGGGATTTCCAATTATTTATTTAAACTTATAAAAGTATTAATCATATAGTATTTAGTATCAAATCACACTAGAATATCATGAGAAATTTGATTCTGAACTCAGAATTGACTTTATGAAAAAAATGTGTTTCAAAGTCCCCCCCCCCCCCCTTTAACCTCTCTTTATTCCACACTAGAAATGAGCAAGTTCATTTCTTGTTGTCAGGAGGGTTATTCGCGTATTCATCAATGAAGAGTGAGGAGTGAAGAATTCATCATTATCTACAGGTGCTTCTCTTTATCTATTTTGCCATTTTCGTTTCCTTCATGAAGAATGACGAATGAATAATGAAAAGGGAAAAGTGAAGCCCTATCTAAAGGCAGCCTAATACATAATTTAGAAAAAGCCAACGAGCCTCGAGCTTGCATTCTGCTTTGCTCATCTAAGGCGTCACAAATCCCCATCCCTGTAGTAACATATTCTACTTTCTGTTAAAACAACTGGCAAAGCACTTCCTGTGGAAACCAGCTGTGTTTAATAGTGACCCAGTTCAAGAAGATCATGGCAACTGATATATTTGTTAACAAACCATTCACATCCTGTTTCATAAAATAGTGGAACATACAGCCGATTTCGGCATTGGGCGGGTGGAGGAAGGGGGTGGCTGGTGGTAGAGGGAACGATTCACACGGTCAAGATTCGTTGTTTAGAATCAGCTAATTGTTAAATTATGGGCGTTACTGGTGAGAGTCTAAGTTTATTTTATTTGTTTGTGTATTATTCTAAACATTAATGTTGATGTGGTCGTAATTATTTACATTGTTATTACGTGAATGCAAGGTCTGAAGTCTCCATTTTGATTATACACACGCAAACACAGAGACACACATATAATTATAGATATATTAGATAGATGGATGGATAGATGGATAGATAAATAGATGGATAGATGGATGAATAGATGGATAGATAGATAGATGGATGGTTAAATGAATAGATAGATAGATGGCTAGATGAATAGATAGATGGATGTATAGATGAATAGATGGATGGGTGGATGAATAGATCGATCGGTAGATGGATGAATAGATGGACAGATGGATATATAGATAGATGGATGGTTACATGGAGGATTAGATAGATAGATGTAGGGATATATAGATATAGATGGATGATAAATGGATAGATAAATGGATGGATTGATGGATAGGGTAGATAGATAAATATATATATATATATAGATAGACGGATGGATGGATGTATAAATGGATAGATAGATAGGTAGATGAATGGATAGATAGATAGATAGATAGATAGATAGATCGATATATAGATAGATAGATAGATAGATAGATATAGATAGATAGATAGATAGATAGATAGATAGATAGATGAATGTATAAAAGGATATATATATAAATAGATAGAAAGATAGATCGATAGATAGATAAATAAATAGATAGATATTGATAGATAGATAGATATTGATAGATAAATATATAAATAAATAGATCGATAGTGATATATAGATTGATAGATAAATAGATAGATAGATAGATAGATAGATTGATAGATAATAATATAGATAGAAAGAAAGAAAGATAGATAGATAGATAGATAGATAGATAGATAGATAGATAGATAGATAGATAGATAGATAGATAGACAGATAGATAAATAGATAGATAGATAGATATATGGATATATAGATAGATAGATAGAAAGCTAGATAGATAGATAGATAGATAGATAGATAGATAGATAGATAGATAGATAGATAGATATTGATATATACATAGATAGATAGTTAAATAGATAAATAGATAGATAGATAAATAGATATATAGATATATAGATAAATAGATAGATAGAAAATAATTAGATTGATAGATAGATAGATAGATAGATAGATAGATAGATAGATAGATAGATAGATAGATAGATAGATAGATAAATAGATAGATAGATAGATAGATAGATAGATAGATAGATAGATAGATAGATAGATAGATAGATAGATAGATAGATAGATAGATAAATAGATAGATTAATGGATAAATGGTTTAGTGGAACCATTACATGTGGAAAGGTTGAGAACCTACTGTGTGAATCTGTATGTAAACACTGTGCAAGAAAGGGCGAGAATGAGCGTGATATAAATAAACAGCATGACGCGTGGTACATGTCATACTATGTAGCTGATGCCAACCGTACGTGTGAATGTGTGTACACTAAGGGATTAGATCACATAACAACCCCCATCCGCCACCCCTCCCTCACTCGTTCCCACCCCAGCAAGTAATCATGCTAGATAGATAGGTATGAATAATACGAAATAGCCACAGTGGAGTGAACTCAAAGGCGAAATATGGCAATAAGTGACAACTCCACTAATAAAGACAGAACAAACACGTGACGTTTCGGGTATAACCCTTTCCTCAGACAACAAACGAGAAATATCTAAAATCTAGATCTACTCCTTTCCGTTGTTCTTCTGACATCACATTGTGTGATGCCTGACGTAGTGCTTACATCTAGATTCTAGAGATATTTCTCGTATTGTTGTCTGACGAAGGGTTATACCCGAAACGTCACGTGTTTGTTATGTCTTTGCTAGTGGAGTTGTCACTTATTGTCATATTTCGCCCATGCTAGATAGGCTGAGAGGGAGCTATTATTTGAGATCCACCCAGAAAAAACGATGGAGCCTTGTTACTACGTAGATACGGGCACAACAAAAATTGGCCGAGGGTGACAAATACAATATGGAGGCCGACAATTTCCCAGAGACGATAGTTCACGTTACATCGAAGTCCAAAGCATGATAAAGTCACGTCCAAGACATGTCCAAGTCATGTCCAAGTCATGTCCAAGTCATGTCCAAGGCACTTTCAAATTACATCCAAATCAACGTCGCCGTCATTTTTAAGCACATCCAAGTCACGTTTAAGTCACGTCTAAGCCACATCAAAATCACGTTCAAGTCATGTCCAAGTCATGATCAAGTCACGTCCAAATCCAAGTCATTTTCCGATTATGTCCAAGTCACCTCAAAGTCACGTCCACGTTACGTCCAACTCGTGTCCAAGTTACTTTCAAGTCACGTCCAAATTACGTCGACGTCATTTTTTCAGGTCATTTTCAAGTCACGTCCAAACCACATCCAAGTCACGACCGAGTCATGTCCAAAGTCACATCCAAGTCACATCTAAGTCACGTCCAAATAAAAATTGAGTCAGTGCTTGACTGAGTCAAAAATGTTGTTAGCCGGCGTGTCAGATGCTTCAGTTTATTATGGAAGAGATGAATGCTTGAGTAGAGATTGCCATTTCAGAGCGATTTTCTTTTAATTTTATTGTTGTTTTCCTCTTCTTTTTCTTCTTCATGTCTAGACCAAGTGAAACCGCACTCTGGATAATTATTCCATGTCTTCAGATTTGTCACTTCTAGAAATTTCCCCCTCTCACGAAGGAGGTTTTACATGGTGCATCAAAAAGGCACATGTGGATACTTGTAAAGGGGAGAAAGTTTTTGTTTAGTTACACTGAAAAGTATCACACCCACTATACATGCGATAAGCTTAGCGTGATTGGAATAGAAACAGTAAGTTAAAGAAGAAAATGAAAGACTGATATAGGAAAGAAGTTTGATTTGATCTGATTTTACTCACAGTCACGATTTAAATAAGTTGGGTTTTTTCCCAGGCTGCCCTATTAATTAATAACCGAGGGTGTTATTTTTTTACATGCAAATAATGTTGTGACCTGCAAATGGAACATCCATTTTATCGTCCGTCTCCGATGGGACTAGGCGTTGATCCACATACCTGAACAAGGGGAGGGAGGGAGGGTTACTCGAAAAAACCTCGAAAACACTATTTTCAGCCTTTCAGGAATGAATACATTAATGACCTTTTGTCGACACCTTGCCAATGGAAAAGGAGTTGTGATGGTTTAATGGTGAATTGCTGCAAATTCTACCAACCTGCCTTTTCGAGAAGAAATGTACTGGTAATCATCGATGACTGCGTAATCAATCAATTATTCCATAAGAAATCTATTTCAGGTTTTGGAAGCAAAAAATAGAAGTCAGTCCTTCAGATTATACCAATATTATTAAATTCCGAACTTACTGAAACGGAAACCTGTTCAAAACGGAAACGCGTCTAAAACGGAATGTCCCCCGATCCGCCCTTGATACATTGCTATAGTTATTTTCTACCTGTCTAGAGCGGAAATCTGTCTAACAGAAAATAAAATTTGCAACAACTTAAACACATTCACTCACACACATACACACACACACACACACACACACACACACACACACACGATCTACATTCAATGCAATGTATAATGTCTCTGAGTATTTCCTTTTGCCTTTTTGTTTTATTTTTATTTTTTTATATTTTATATAACAATTTAAATAACCCATTATGTCATGAAGAGATTATTTCAACTGGTCATGTACTTATGGTGAAAATGATATTGTTATAATGATTCTTCAAAAAAAAAATATCAAAGGGAAAATAAAGGGCAAACAAAAAATGATGTCTATCAGGAATCAGCAATCAAACTCTGGCAGATAATGATCTTAGAATTACAAAAGATAACTTGAAAAGTTAGACATATTATTTATAGGATATTACAAGTCATGGGTTCCATAACTTGTTTCGTCTCTATTGTGCTTGATAGATTCAATGTTTTGAAGATCAGACTTTAAGATGGGGTAGCAATGTCAGAAAACTCTGCACGTGTTCTCCGTAGCCGTAGTCCTCCAATATGAGGATCTCGTCATCTTACCAATTACGCAGATGGCGTTGTCGCATTTTCGTATAAGGGTCGTCGTCTGTACTGTTCTTGACGATAACATTTGTTATCCTTTGATATGGAACGTTATACTCAATAAGGAGAGCATCAGTCTTTGCAAGAATAGAACGTGCTCCATTAAATTTGTCTAACAAGAGCTTTAAATAGTCGTCGTTGCGATCTGGCTGTGTAATATGCATTCCTGTATCTTTTACGATTTTTTTGAGATCTCGGCGCTTATTTTCTCACAGTCCTAGTCCTCGATCGTGTCAGCAAGGCGTGCGTGATTACTGTTACCAGCCTGTTGATTTTCCACGATTGAGGTTTCATCACATGTGCTTGGGGTTTTTTCATCGTCCTCGCTGTCTGGCGTGATAGATGTGTCAGGAAGGTGTAGATCTACGTTCTCGTTGTGTTTCGCTTCTGTCTCCGTGTCGTTTATGTCGTTTGATTCACTGGTTGTGTTTTCAACCAAAATTGTGTCAGCAAGAAATCGATGTTATAGTTGACACTCTGAATGAATGGATAGCACAGGGTTGACTCCGTATTGTTGTTGTTCGTTTGTTGAATGTCAACACTTACGGTTTCTTTGTTTTCAATAAAGTCCGTGTTCGTAGATGTGTCGTCAAAGGGCGGTGTTATGGTTGACACACTGAATGAGTGTATAGCACTGTCCTTATTATGGGTTGACTCCATATTGTTGTTGTGTGTTCGTTGAATGTCGACACTCGCAGTTGCTTCGTATTAATGAAATCCGTGTTGATAGATCTTGTTGCTGTCTCCGCTGTTACTCTTGTATGGTGTTGTTGTTTTCTAAGTTGGTCTCGTATCATTTGGCTCGGTAACTTCCGTCTGAAACTTGCAGGAGTCGAATCATGACTCGCCGACACACTCATGTCGTCCATGGCCATGTCATCAAAACGAAGGACAAGGCTAGTGCGCTCTTGATTTCCAGCTACTTTGAATGAGGAGAGGTGAGATTTCTCTAAAATATGGTTGTAAGACATCCCAACATCATTGGCAATCCGCTAACTGGCATATTGATGTCGTTTAACAACAAAATAAACTTGAAATCATAAAATGAACGCTGAGCTCGCTCACCCACGTCTGGCTTGCTCGGTAACCAAACCGGAAGTTCCTTTTGCCGATCTTTATGTCTCTGTGATGATAATGTTACACGTCCACAAAATTAATGTCAACATCGTAAGCAACCGCCTGCCGTCCGCCAATCCTTCGTATCCCCTCCTTCCCCCCTCCCCCCCCAATGCCCAAAAAGCAACACGTGAATCCCAAAAAGTAACTTCTATAAAAAAAAAATCGAAAAGTAAGTGCGCCTTATTTTTAAACTACAGTGTATTGCAGTTACAACATTTGCTAAAAACTACAACAACAACAACAACAACAACAAACTAGTAGCAAAGACAACTACGCGTCGTCTGAACAGTAGATATTTGAAACCTCCCTGGATCTCCCATGGGGAAGAGATAGCTGATACGTCACGTGTGTGGTAGACTTGGTATTGTTACACGATAGCAATAATGTTATCCATACAACAAACACGGTAGCTTTCTTTGTAACGCGAATCGCACGAGTCAGTTCTGTAAACACATCCTTTGTACCAGCCCTCGTGCCTTTCCAAAGTCACGTTGCGGTCATCAGCTTCCATAGATTAACTGTCTGTTGTCACGAGAGAAGGTCATTCGGGGATACACAGGATACAGTACGCTAATGATACAACGGTGCTCGTGGTCAATAATAAAAAAAAGTTTGCAAAGAATAGAAGAAACCTCCGTCAGATATACCAAGAGGAAATTGTATTGTAGAGAGTAGAAAAGAGAATTACCTAGCGATGTAACTGACATTAGTCAGAGGAAATATTGTAGAGAAAGAAAAGAGAATTACCTAGCGATGTAACTGACATTAGTCAGAGGAAATTGTATTGTAGAGAGTAGAAAAGAGAGTTACTAGCAATGTAACTAACATTAGTCAGAGGAAATTGTATTGTAGAGAGTAGAAAAGAGAATTACCTAGCGATGTAACTGACATTAGTCAGAGGAAATTGTATTGTAGAGAATAGAAAAGAGAATTACCTAGCGATGTAACTGACATTAGTCAGAGGAAATTGTATTGTAGAGAGTAGAAAAGAGAGTTACCTAGCAATGTAACTAACATTAGTCAGAGGAAATTGTATTGTAGAGAGTAGAAAAGAGAATTACCTAGCGATGTAACTGACGTTAGTCAGAGGAAATTGTATTGTAGAGAGTAGAAAAGAGAATTACCTAGCGATGTAACTGACGTTAGTCAGAGGAAAGTGCCAAGGCCAGTATGATGTAATACAATAATAACATATGGAATGTGCATGGAGGGTCTAAAACAATACGTATCTTTAAAAGATAACATTCTTTCAAGGCCGTTATGGCCTATAGAGCCGGAGCTTATCCCTGTTTCAATACCATGAAGCGGATGATGTGAAAATAATGATCTCCTTATGGCATTATAAGTCAACAGATTCATTTTTATTATGGGATGTTTCTGATAAAAAGGCTTGATAAGAACAGAAATTGCATTCGCCATGTAGTTGACCAATGAAAGCATTCATATTTTTTAGCATTTCTTTTTTGTTCTTTATACTTTGAGTAATCAATATTTTTTCTGATGTACAGAAAAAAACTACTGAATAAAGTCATCAATGTTTTTCGGGGAGTATATATATATATATATGAAAATGTCTTGTAATATCATATTACTTTAGCAGCCCAAAATACATTTTGTATGTGGTTGATAATTGGTGTCGCATATTCGGGACCTAGTGTAAATAAGAGGTCTATTTGTTTAGCTTTCTTAGATATGAGCTGTCTTCATTTATTATTGTTATTAAATAAACGTCTTTTCCAAATGATTTTTAAATGCCTTAATGAAATTATTAACACCAATCATAGCTAAGCCACATTGATCTAACTTATTTCTTGTTATGTTCCTTTTTTTACTATTGCATCCCTTTTACTGCCCCATAACAGAACGATTGTACAAGTATTGGAATTATTTTATTTTTACTTCGGGTCTGGGTCAGGAAGACAGGTATAATTTTGACTGCAGGATTGATTTAATGACCGCAATTTGTTCGTATTGCGTAAGAGATATTTTCCTCCAGTGAATTAGATTGCATTTTATATTTCCATAATAATGTTTCAAGAAGTTGATGTTTGAGATCTCTTTTAAGTCGGTTAAGAATTATATAACTAAATTGTGAAACATGAAGTGTTCAAGATGAACGTACTTGCCTTGCTAAACCTTGGATTATGAGGTCTAGTACATCCGAATCACATTTAAATTTAATTTTTCAAATTGAAGCAAAGTATTCATTCATTTGTTAAATGACTTCACTCCTATCAAGAGAAAGACACATATCATCGGCATATTGACTGATCTGTATATCAAGGCCAAACAGTTAATACCCATTAATGTTTGTATTGCCTCATATCAATATGTGCCAGCATTTCGCTGGCTAAAATAGATAGATACGGTGATAATGGATCACCTTTGTCGGCAACCACATTGAAAAGGAATTCAGCTTGATAAAAACCATCGACTATGACTCTAGATTTTATATTGCAGTAAGAAAAAGCTTCTACCATGAAATCTTGTCATCCTTAGAATTATAATATTTTTATTACTTTTTTTCAGAAAAATGACCATGTATCAAAAGCCTTTTCAAAATCTAGTAATAAAAGTAAGCCTGGTTTGCTAAGTAGTTTTTGAGAAATGAAAAATATCATACATTAGCCTTATATTGTCTCCCATGAAATAGCCAACAATAAATCCAGTTTGGTTTTGGATTTATTAATTTTGATAACATGCGCTTTAACCTGTTGGCTATAGAACCAGAGGCAATTTTCAATGACACATTAAGAAAAGGTATTGAACGCCAGTTTCTTAAATACAGTTTTGGAATGATATGAACTTATGCCCTCCATTTGGTAGTGATCATTTGTACCCATAGTTAATTGACTTTACTAGAAATATGCCTATATCTTCCTAGAAAATTGTTTTTTTAAATCTAGCCTAAACCAACTAGAGCCTGGACTTTTAAGATTTGTCATTGTTTTGAGAGTATTAGTGGCTTGCAAGAGTATTGGTGGCTTCGTAAGAGTATTAGTGGCTTGTAAGAGTATTAGTGGCTTCGTAAGAGTATTAGTGGCTTCGTAAGAGTATTAGTGGCTTCGTAAGTGTATTAATGGCTTTGTAAGAGTATTAGTGGCTTCGTAAGAGTATTAGTGGCAAATAAGAGTATCAGTGGCTTTGTAAGAGTATTAGTGGCTTCGTAAGAGTGTTAAGTGGCTTCGTACTGAGTATTAGTGGCTTCGTAAGAGTGTTAATGGCTTTGTAAGAGTATTAGTGGTTACTAAGAGTATTAGTGGCTTCGTAAGAGTATTAGTGGCACCGTAAGAGTATTAGTGGCTTCGTAAGAGTATTAATGGCTTTGTAAGAGTATTAGTGGCTTCGTAAGAGTATTAGTGGCTTGTAAGAGTATTAGTGGAGTATCTAGTGGCTTCGTAAGAGTATTAGTGGCTTCGTAAGAGTGTTAATGGCTTCGTAAGAGTATTAGTGGCTTCGTAAGAGTGTTAATGGCTTCGTAAGAGTATTAGTGGCTTCGTCAGAGTAATAGTGGCTTCGTAAGAGTATCAGTGGCTTCGTAAGAGTATTAATGGCTTCTGTAAGAGTATTAATAGCTTCGTAAGAGTATTAGTAGCTTCGTAAGAGTATTAGTGGCTTCGTGATATTCTACCTCTCCTGGAAGCATACAAACATTTTAGTACATACTTCGGAGTATTATCATTGATTTCCTTGTCAACATCAACTTTAGCAATTCGTTTTCGTGGGATGAGTACAACCGTGTGTAAAACAATGTTAATTTTTTTCTACCACTTCTTCTGGATTATCTATTTCTATACCATTTTCTTTAATTGATTTAACCATTCGTTGAAGAAGTATCTTGTCAATCCCCCCACCCCACCCCCCCCCCTCCCGCTCCTCTGTGCATCCTGCATTTGGTCTGATCATAACTACCTTTATTATTTTATATCTCAAATTTTGCATTTTTTTTTTTTTCCGTCATTAATTCCTCCTGGTCAGTTAGAGAGTTTGTATCATTTAATAATTTGATATCAGATTCTAACTTGTTTTACTTTCACAGTCGTTTCACGTTTTAGTTTCTTTAAGAAATAGACCCCTTGGTTTCGTATTTCTAAACGAAGCATTGAAAATATAGTTGATCATTTAATATTAATTTATATTTCATATTGTCTATCTTTGTCATATGATTTGGGTTAAAAGACATAGCTGCATTTTGCATATTTGAACGTTATTATAGCTTCCTGAACCAGGTTAATGTAATGTTTCTCAGTAAGGAGCTATCAAATTACCAAAATCTGTAATAGCGATTGAAGCTTGGTTTCATGGATATGATAGAATGGTCTGATCTGTAAGCAAAATGTACGTCTGGTCTTGTAACTAGACAAAGAACACTGTCAGATACAAGGAAGAAATCTGACCTACCCATTTGGATTACATCTTGACCTAGCTTTTTACTCCATGTGTAGTTTCTAGTATCATTGTTTTCTTCCCGCCATATATTATAATAAGATGTAATTCTATTCTCATTCTTTTAACTCATTTTCTGAAGCTCTTGGGTTATTTATCTTTATAATTTAACCCATCCAAATGTTTATCAAGAGGGAGATTCCAATCATCAACAATGGTTATGTTGCTATTATTCATCTCTTCAAACTATTTCTACAAAGAATATACAAAATATTTGGGATCATCTCCATTGGGGCATACATACAAGTCAGAATGAGTCTTTCCGTGTCAATTGTCAAGTCTATTATTTCACTAGTTCAGACTTAAATGTTATAGTGTTACGGAGCTGTAGTTGTAAATTATTTGTAAGAAGTATTCTCGTGCCTCCCTCTAGCTTGGGAAGATTAGAAATTAAAAATGCATTTGCAACCCCATTCTAATTCAATAAACCGCTCTTTCTTTTTAGTGAAGTGAGTATATTGAAGACAAACGATGGAATATTTGTGTTTTTGAAAAAAAAAAAATATTTTTAAGTTTCTTAATGTATCCCAAAACCTCTAGTGTTAAAGGAGCATACTTTTATATTTACAGATGACATGGAATGAGATGAAAATCAAATTATCATTTTGTAATGGAACTATAGGGGCAAGCTCTAATCACAATCAGGGCTGATAATCCTGTAAAAAAGGTATAGGAAGGTTTGTTGGGCAGTTGTAGTTTCGTATTAACTTGTTTGTTTCGGAAGCACGATTATAGAAAAGAAAAGTTATTTAGAATTGTAATTATGAAAAATAAGACCCTTATCGCGTGACATATTGAACAAGAAAACGATATCATACATGTTCATAATCATTATTCACAGGTAAAGGGAATTGAATATCATCCATACTCATTATCCACAAGTAAGGGGAATTGAATATCATCCGTACTCATTATCCACAAGTAAGGCGAATTGAATATCATCCATACTCATTATCCACAAGTAAGGCGAATTGAATATCATTCATACTCATTATCCACAAGTAAGGCGAATTGAACATCATCCATACTCATTATCCACAAGTAAGGCGAATTGAATATCATTCATACTCATTATCCACAAGTAAGGCGAATTGAATATCATTCATACTCATTATCCACAAGTAAGGCGAATTGAATATCATCCATACTCATTATCCACAAGTAAGGCGAATTGAATATCATTCATACTCATTATCCACAAGTAAGGCGAATTGAATATCATCCATACTCATTATCCACAAGTAAGGCGAATTGAATATCATTCATACTCATTATCCACAAGTAAGGCGAATTGAATATCATCCATACTCATTATCCACAAGTAAGGCGAATTGAATATCATCCATACTCATTATCCACAAGTAAGGCGAATTGAATATCATCCATACTCATTATCCACAAGTAAGGCGAATTGAATATCATTCATACTCATTATCCACAAGTAAGGCGAATTGAATATCATTCATACTCATTATCCACAAGTAAGGCAGATTGAATATCATCCATACTCATTATCCACAAGTAAGGGGAATTGAATATCATCCATACTCATTATCCACAAGTAAGGCTGAATTGAATATCATCAATAATCATTATCCACAAGTAAGGTAGATTGAATATCATCCATACTCATTTTCCACAAGTAAGGCAGATTGAATATCATCCATACTCATTATCCACAAGTAGGGGAATTGAACATCATCCATACTCATTATCCACAAGTAAGGCGAATTGAATATCATCCAGGACAAATATTAAACTTTGTAAATAACAAATTATGGATATAAACATTTACAGTACGTCGGTGTTTAATTTGAGAAAATATGTTATATGTCTTTCTTGCATGGGAGGACATGTATTATATATATATATATATATATATATATATATATATATATATATATATATATATATATATATATATATATATATATATATATATATTTATATATATATATACCTATATATATATATATATATATATATATAAAAAAACAAATAACAATATATATAACTATATATATATATATATATAATATATATCAATAACATTAACATTAGACCAGCAAAAACAAAACAAAACAACGCTTGTTAAAAGGAAATAAAACAAATCATGAGGTAAACAATCGATTTCATGAGGGAGGGGAGCCACTTTTAAACACTCTTGTAATTTGTATACGCTTCAGATGAGTAGAGTAGTGGTTGTGCAGGAACCGGAATTGGGGTAATGCAATACACGCATGCACACTGACAGTGGGAGTAGAGGCAAGTAAATGCCCATGAAATCATTGGGACATATTCCAATAGGCGTACACCAACAACAAACAAACAAAACACACACACACACACACACATATACACGACATACTGACATGTCCGTTGTATATATATAATATACATACCCATGAAACACACACACACATAATATACTTACAAAGACACATATGGAAATACGGATACATATATACATATATTGTAAATACACACACACACACACACACACACTAGTATAATATATACATACATGCACACACATACACATACATACATACATGTCATGTATATGATGTACATATATATTTATATGCATATGCAGGAATGCAAAGATGCACAATTGTTATTATATACACATACACATATAAACATACACAAACATATAATAATATGTTTATATATAAATTTGCCTACATACCTACACATACTTGTGCCCACATGTATATATTGTCACCATACACAAACAACGAAATTGTTCAACATACACATTTACGTACATTGTTTTTTGTACATACATAGGTTCATTAACATACATACACATGCATAATACAAGGACACGCGTATTATATATGCACCTAATATATAGGTTGAAGTATATATATATACAAAGCGTATATCTCAATATATATTAAAGACCAGTATATAAAGACCACCATATATATATAAATATTCTTGATATATATATATCATATACATGCACACATGCATTCATGTATACACTCATAAACAGGTAAGTACATAGACACAAACATACATACGCACATACATACACACACACGCACATACATACATCCATACATACATACATACATACATACATACATACATACATACATACATACATGCAAATAGGCATACATACATACACACCTGTTTGCATACTCACATATATACCTACCTACATGCATGCGTTATATACATACATACATACATACATACATACATACATACATACATACACACACACACACACATTCGTCCATACATTCGAATACATATCCAATGGACATCACATGCCTAGCGGTGATATCGATATCAGAGCCTGGTATCACTGCTTGTTATGTTTATGACAGCAGTGTAAGCGGGGTCTAGTAGGTCCCAGTCGTGAATCTTTTTTTTCATGTTACTCTTTCACTTATGGACCACCATCTTGAGGGACCCTCTCTATTCGACCACCCCCGAAATCACCGCACATGGTGGATGAGTTACGGATAAGACCAAGGAGGACCACCAGTCGTTTAGGGAGACAAAGAAGAGAGGACTAGAGAGCAAACAGAGAGTGGTATTGAAGCTGTAGATATATATCTGGTAGTGTAGCTGCTTGGTGGTTTGGGTTTGCTTTAGCTTGTCTTCAGTGAGAGAACTTGCTATCCATTCCCTCACTAGACAGAGTTGGAGTGGAAATAGAAGAAAACGTTAGATAGATAGATAGATAGGGTGGTAGGGATAGATAGATTCATACTCACTGTTAGAGATCAGGTCTTAGATAGGAGATAGAAGAGAGAGAGAGAGAGAGTAGATAGAGAGAGAGATAGATAGAGAAAGAGAGAGTGTATGTATGTGTGTGAGGGAGAGACATAGTGAGAGAGATACATAGATAGAGAGAGTGTGTGTATAGTGAGAGAGAGAGATAGATAGATAGATAGATGGATAGATAGAGAGACAGAGAGTAAGAGGAGATACACACACACACACCCATAGAGAGAGAGAGAGAGAGAGAGAGAGAGACAGACAGACAGACAGACAGACAGACAGACAGACAGACAGAGACAGAGAGAGAGAGAGAGAGAGACAGACAGAGAGACAGAGAGACAGAGAGACAGAGAGATAGAGAGAGAGAGAGAGAGAGAGAGAGAGAGAGAGAGGGGAGAGAGAGAGAAAGAGAGAGAGAGGGGATACACACAGAGAGAGATACACAGAGAGAGAGAGAGAGAGAGAGAGAGAGGGAGAGAGAGAGAGAGAGAGACGGAGACACACACACTAGAGAAAGAAACACAGATACAGAGAGAGAGAGAGAGAGAGAGAGAGAGAGAGAGAGAGAGAGAGAGAGAGAGAGAGAGAGAGAGAGAGAGAGAGAGAGAGAGAGAGAGGAGTTGACTTTGGGAGGAAACGTAATTCGAACGAGAGAGAGTAGTAATCTTTATAATGATTCTTTATGGAGTATAAGAGAGAGATTAAAGGGTGGGGGTAAATTACTGTTGTTGACCTCTTTGTGTTGCTATAATACAGACTCGAAACTGTCTTTTATGTGGGTTTGTAAACGTTTAAGATGAGAGAGATTTGTATGTTTTCTTTAGACTGTCTGCGAGAGGAGAGTGGGGAGAGAGACATGCCATACACAGACATAGACATAAAGAGAGAGAGAGGGAGAGGGGGAGGTGAGAGAGAGAGAGCGAGAGAGAGAGAAGAGAGAGAGGCGAAGAGAGAGAGAGGAGAGAGAGAGAGAGAAGGAGGATGAGAGAGAGAGAGAGAAGAGAGCGAGAGGAAGAGAGAGAGAGAGGAGGAGGAGAGAGAGAGAGAGAGAGAGAGAGAGAGAGAGAGAGAGAGAGAGAGAGAGAGAGAGGAGAGAGAAGAGAGAGGAGAGAGAGAGTGGGAGAGAGAGAGAGAGAGAGAAGAGAAAGAGAGAGAGAGACGAGAGAGAGAGAGAGAGAGAGAGAGAGAGAGAGAACGAGAGAGAGAGAGAGAGAGAGAGAGAGAGAGAGAGAGAGAGAGAGAGAGAGAGAGAGAGAGAAAGATGAGAAGACAGAACGAGAGAGTAGAGAAGAGAGAGAGAGAGAGAGATTAGAGAGAGAGAGAGAGTGTGAGTGAGTGAGAGTGAGAGAGAGAGAGAGAGAGAGAGAGAGAGAGGGTCATAGAAAGAGATGAGAGATGAGAAGAGAGAGAGAAAGAGATGAGAGACGAGAGATGACGCTAGAAGGAGAGAGGGAGAGAAGAGAGAGAGAGAGAGGATGAGAGAGAGAGAGAGAGAGGAGAGAGAGAGAGAGAGAGAGAGAGAGAGCCTTTTTTTTTCTTCTCTTATGTCACTCATGTATCTAAGTGTTACTTTATGAATATATGTCACTATTATTCTATCAAACACGATGCCTAAATACCTGTGCTACATAAATAGTTAATACCATCATATGATGACAAATGATAGTGTGCCCATAAACATCTCTATTTTGGTAGCTGATGCCATATGTTCGAATTACATGATATGTCCTTCCTACCGAAAATAACTAAGTGCTGTGGCCAAATCGAACTCAAACAAAACTATGGTTTCCGGTTCAAAATCATATTTATTTTTTCTATGTGAGATATTATACCAGGTAGAAAACGAACTGAAATTCGAACTAATGTGTTCATGCCTCATAGACACACGTTTCATTATAATTAAATGTGTCAAGTTACTTGCAGAAATTAATTCCCAAAATGGCAGTATGGCATGTCTCATGTAAAATGGCGTTGGTGGTCAAGTGGTTACGTTAGACTGCCCAAGTTTGGATCATGAGTTCCTGGGTACGAATTCTAGCCAACTATGATAATTCGTTCGTCGTAATAGCTTGGAGAGATGCCTTCGCGTATTTCCATTATTTTAAAAATCCAGGTGCAAATGGGTACAAGCACTTTTTTGGGAAGAACAAAAACACACTCTGTGTCAGACTAGCGTCCTGTCCAGGAAGTTACTATTATCACATGTTCCACGTCACGCTACAGAAACCGGATGTAGGTCTATGGATGGCAGTAATGGCCCTGAAGGAACACTTTCTTTTGCCATGCAAAGCAAAGCGTATGCCCACACATCAAAATAAAACAATGTTTCACACCCCTACCCCTACCCCCCTCCCCCGCCCCACCCCATCCCCCTCCATTTTTTTGAGCTGTACTTAAACTCAAACGATCTGGCATTTGCTACTACGAGTATTTATCTCTCCCATCTATTTTGGAATCGAATCTAACGATCGACCGCAGCAGAAGCTTGCTGGTGTAACTTAAAGGTGTGTCTGTTTACGAATTCATGACCCTCCATTTCATCCATTTAGGGTGTGTCCTGAACGGGACGTCACTTCCTGAATCTTCACACCGAAGTTGTGTCCTGTCCAGCTAGTCTGGTTATATATCTTGTTCCCATCTGTGAGTTGTTCTCCTTTTTGTCCTGTCAGCTAGTCTGGTTATATATCTTGTTCCCATATGTGAGTTGTTCTCCTTTTTGTCATGTCCAGCTAGTCTGGTTATATATCTTGTTCCCATATGTGAGTTGTTTCCTTTTTGTCATGTCCAGCTAGTCTGTTATATATCTTGTTCCCATCTGTGAGTTGCTCTCCCTTATTGTCCTGTCCAGCTAGTCTGGTTATATATCTTGTTCCCATCTGTGAGTTGCTCTCACATTTTATCCTGTCCAGCTAGTCTGGTTATATATCTTGTTCCCATCTGTGAGTTGCTCTCCCTTTTTGTCCTGTCCAGCTAGTCTGGTTATATATCTTGTTCCCATCTGTGAGTTGCTTTCCGTTTTGTCCTGTCCAGCTAGTCTGGTTATATATCTTGTTCCCATATGTGACTTGCTCTTCCTTATTGTCTTGTCCAGCTAGTCTGGTTATATATCTTGTTCCCATATGTGAGTTGCTCTCCGTTTTTGTCATGTCCAGCTAGTCTGGTTATATATCTTGTTCCCATATGTGAGTTGCTCCTCCTTTTTGTCCTGTCCAGCTAGTCTGGTTATATATCTTGTTCCCATCTGTGACTTGCTCTCTTTTTGTCCTGTCCAGCTAGTCTGGTTATATATCTTGTTCCCATATGTGAGTTGCTCTCCGTTTGTGTCCGGTCCAGCTAGTCTGGTTATATATCTTGTTCCCATCTGTGAGTTGCTCTCCCTTTTTGTCATGTCCAGATAGTCTGGTTATATATCTTGTTCCCATCTGTGAGTTGTTCTCCCTTTTGTCATGTCCAGATAGTCTGGTTATACATCTCGTTCCCATATGTGAGTTGCTCTCCTTTTTTCTCTTGCCTCTTTTTGTTGCTTCTTATCTATTATTTCTTCATTGTTTCATGTCTCGTTATAGCCCAAAATATTATGACAAACGTTATTGAATTGTAGTAGTAGTAGTAATAGTAGTAGTAGCAGTAGTAGTAGTAGTAATAGAAGTAGTAGTAGTAGTAGTAGTAGTAGTAGCAGTAGTAGTAGTAGTAGTAGTAGTAGTAGTAGTCGTAGTAGTAGTAGTAGTAGTAGTAGTAGTAGAAGCAGTTGTAGTAGTAGTAGTAGCAGCAGCAGTAGTAGTAGTAGTAGTAGTAGTAGTAGCAGTAGCAGTAGTAGCAGTAGTAGTAGTAGTAGTAGTAGCAGTAGTAGTAGTAGTAGTAGTAGTAGTAGTAGTAGTAGTAATAGTAGTAGTAGTAGTAGAAGTAGCGTTTAGAGCCTGTTTTCTAGCAGTTCAAGCACTATAGAAATGGAATATCATAATAAATATTAACCGATACGCTCCATTGAAACAAGCCGTGAATTGTAAAATCCACTTCTGGTCCAAGTAGCTAGCTGGCTGACACCCAGCCCCATCGAGATGAATGTAAAACAGAAGGACGTGTGCAGGCTACAGCACTCTATTCATGTAATGGGTCCTTTGGGTTATCTGCCTCTCAAACAAAAGGGTAGTGGGTTCCATCCCCGCCAACGGTTGGGACAAATGGTCGAGATGTCTTTTTCGAGTAATATCTACGTCCCCCTCCTGGTTGATGTAGATGGATCGACGCTAGACCCGCATTGGAGACGGACGATGAAAAAGAGGTCCCGTGTGCAGATCACAACAATTGACGCACGTAAATGATCCCTTAGCTGTTTACAGAGTAGTGCGGGTAAAATTTTAATTCTTCCAGCAGCAACAAAAAACTCCGACATCCTCTTATTTGTGGATGTGGCTAAATACAAATCAAATCAAATCATTCGTATCAGCCAAAGGTTGAAATCACCACATATCATTTTTAAACATTGGAAACATAATGACATATTCATGTTTAGCATCCTCAAACTAACCAAGATACATTTCGGTTTTTGCTTATTGATTATTTAAAAAAAAAAAAGTATGACAAGACTTCTTGTAGCCATTTTCCTACACACTCTCTGGGCGTGACGTAAAAGACACTCTCTTTGCAGCCATTTTCATACACTCTCTGGGCGTGACGTAAGGTCACCTCTTGCAGCCATTTTCATACACACTCTCTGGGCGTGACGTAAGGTCACCTCTTGCAGCCATTTTCATACACACTCTCTGGGCGTGACGTAAGGACACCTCTTGCAGCCATTTTCATACACACTCTCTGGGCGTGACGTAAGGTCACCTCTGCAGCCATTTTCCTTAACACTCTCTGGGCGGACGTAAGGTCACCTCTTGCAGCCATTTTCATACACTCTCTGCACATGACGTAAGGTCACCTCTTGTAGCCATTTTACTACACACTCTCTGGGCGTGACGTAAGGTCACCTCTTGCAGCCATTTTTCCTACACACTATCTGGGCGTGACGTAAGGTCACCTCTTGCAGCCATTTTCCTTAACCCTCTCTGCGCGTGACGTAAGGTCACCTCTTGCAGCCATTTTCCTACACACTCTCTCTACGTGACGTAAGGTCACCTCTTGTAGCCATTTTCCTACACACTCTCTGTACGTGACGTAAGGACACCTCTTGTAGCCATTTTCCTACACACTCTCTCTACGTGACGTAAGGACACCTCTTGTAGCTACACTCTCTCTACGTGACGTAAGGACACCTCTTGTAGCCATTTTCATACACACTCTCTCTACGTGACGTAAGGTCACCTCTTGTAGCCATTTTCCTACACACTCTCTCTACGTGACGTAAGGTCACCTCTTGCAGCCATTTTCATACACACTCTCTGGGCGTGACGTAAGGTCACCTCTTGCAGCCATTTTCCTACACACTCTCTGTACGTGACGTAAGGTCACCTCTTGCAAAAAACATAAATATTAT
>JAXRKP010000183.1:0-5000 GCA_037039925.1 Doris montereyensis
GAGAACGCCTTTTTTGTACCTGAGAAGCACCTTGTTTTGTACCTGGAGAAGCGCCTTTGTTTTGTACCTAGGAGAAGCGCCTTTGTTTGTACCCATGAGAAACGCCTTTGTTTGTACCCATGAGAAGCGCCTTTGTTTTCTACCCATGAGAAACGCCTTTGTTTTGTACCCATGAGAAGCGCCTTTGTTTTCTACCCATGAGAAACGCCTTTGTTTTGTACCCATGAGAAACGCCTTTGTTTTGTACCCATGAGAAGCGCCTTTGTTTTGTGCCCATAGAAGCGCCTTTGTTATATACCCATCTTTGGTACCCATCAGGAACAAAATCAACCATTGTAGTCAGATTGTGTCAGACTAGGGTCAAGGGGACTGGTCACAACTGGGAATTGATTCCAGGTATAGATTACGTTCTTTGCCAATTTGTTGGTGGGGATCGATATCAGACCTGCATGGTACGTGGCCGGACGTCACAAGTGTCTGCCTCTACCCTGATTATCTCTCCTCCCTACGCACCCCTTCCGCCCCCCCTCCTAACACCCACTTCTGCATCCTCACTACTTTTGCCCGGCTCTTTTTTTCAGGGAAAATGTAACAATCCGAGTTGAGTTGAGTCATATTTTAATATAAAAGCCGATATAGGAGATCTCTTTAGAATATATTATACGAGAAGTGTGGCCATTTTTGAGCATGGAGGCACAATTTATCAAATTCATCTCTTCTGACAACCATTTCCTGGACGTTATGCAAATTGTAGATGCCGAGGCAATATTTGATCTAGCAAATCTGATAGTAAGCTCCACCGAGACAATAATGCCAGCCTGACGGCCTTTGATTTTCATATCAGGTCTAAGTATAAATTTGGTATCATTTTTTACTTTAAACTATTCAGATCTTCTTTTTGTCAAAAAATGTTTCTAGTTTCTTGTTTCAGAGGCAAATTGTCGGCCGTTCGACCAATAGGTCGTGGGTTCAAATCCCGACGGTTGTAAAATTTTCTTTGAGTTTTTTTCGAGTAAAACCTTGTCCCCTTTTCCCTGGTCCAGGTAGGTGGATCGACTTCTAGTCTCATCGAAGACAAACAATTATAAGGAGGTCCCCTGTGCAGATCACAACGTTACAGTCTGTGTACGTTAAAGATGTTTAGCTCCGAGAGAAATGTTGTCTGGGCGTCAATCACGCTTCGGGAGGCTGACACGATGGGTTATGGAAGTAAATTCTACTTCCTTCAAGGTGTCAATCACGCTTATGACCTTCAGTGGAGGCTGACACGATGGGTTATGGAAGTAAATTCTATTTCCTTCAAGGTGATGTCCAAATCACGCTTGTGACCTTCAGGGAGGCTGACACGATGGGTTTATGGAAGTAAGGTCTATTTCCTTCAAGGTGTCAATCACGCTTGTGACCTTCAGGGAGGCTGACACGATGGGTTATGGAAGTAAAGTCTATGTCCTTCAAGGTGTCAATCACGCTTGTGACCTTCAGGGAGGACTGACACGAATGGGTTATGGAAGTAAAGTCTATTTCCTTCTAGGAGTCAATCACGCTTGTGACCTTCAGGGAGGCTGACACGATGGGTTATGGAAGTAAATTCTAATTCCTTCAAGGCGTCAATCACGCTTGTGACCTTCAGGGAGGCTGACACGATGGGTTATGAAGTAAAGTCTATTTCCTTCAAGGCGTCAATCACGCTTGTGACCTTCAGGGAGGCTGACACGAACGATGGGTTATGGAAGATAAAGTCCTATTTCCTTCAAGGTGTCAATCACGCTTGTGACCTTCAGGAGGCTGACACGATGGGTTATGGAAGTAAGGTCTATTTCCTTCAAGGTGTCAATCACGCCTTGTGACCTTCAGGGAGGCTGACACAATGGGTTATGGAAGTAAAGTCTATTTCCTTCAAGGTGTCAATCACGCTGGTGACCTTCAGAGGAGGCTGACACGATGGGTTATGGAAGTAAAGTCTATTCCTTCAAGGTGTCAATCACGCTTGTGACCTTCAGGGAGGCTGACACGATGGGTTATGGAAGTAAAGTCCTATTTCCTTCAAGGTGTCAATCACGCTTGTGACCTTCAGGGAGGCCTGACACGATGGGTTATGGAAGTAAGGTCTATTTCCTTCAAGGTGGTCAATCACGCTTGTGACCTTCAGGGAGGGCTGACACGATGGGTTATGGAAGTAAAGTCACGTTCCTTCAAGGCGCTAACGGCCCATAGAGCTGGAGTTTATACCGGTTTATGTAGCTGTGAAGCGGAACCGATGATAACAAACACCTACTGAACAGGACGCTATTCTGACGCGGGTTTTCATCTCCCAGGCTAGAACGTGAACCCCAGTGAAGGAAATGCGTATTAAACATCTTTCCCAAGGAACACAACGTCGGACCTAGTTTTGCTAGGATTCAACCCGGGACCTTATGATGCCAAGGCCGACAGCCTAATAACCACACGGCTCTATACCGACGCGACACCTTGGTTACAGAGGCATGCGCTTTATAACGTCTCTTGGCGATACATGGCTTCCACGGGAAGCTTTGCTAGCTTGCGTCATAGTAGTGAAGGTAATGACATACGATAATATGAAGGTAATGGACATAAGATAATATGAAGGTAATGACATAAGATAATGTGAAGGTAATGACATAAGATAATATGAAGGTATGACATAAGATAATATGAAGGTATTGACATAAGATAACATGAAGATAATGACATAAGATAATGACATAAGTTTTATATGAAGGTAATGATATTAGATAATGTAAAAGCCCCATAGAACAAGACGAGACAAATACAAGGAATAGACAAAAAAAAATCCTGGCCGCCATGGAGATCGAACCCGCGACCTCTGCGTCGGCATCCATCGCCTCGCCGTGAAAAGAAAGCGTGCTACCACCGAGCTGACTACTCTAATAGCAGTGCGCCCTCTATTCATGGCGAGGCGATGGGCGCTGACGCGAAGGTCGTAGGTTCCATTCTTCTTGTGCCAAGAACAGTTTAGTCTGTTTTATTTGTTGAATTGTCTCGTCTTTGTTGCTAGTAGGCTTCAATCGTGTTAACTTCCACGTCGTTCTTCAAGGAAGTCACCAACCAAGGCAACAGCTGGCTGCTAGTTTGCATAATGTGAAACCCCTGGCAACCAAGGGCCACAGCTGGCTGCTAGTTTGCATAATGTGAAACCCCTGGCAACCAAGGCCACAGCTGGTTGCTAGTTTGCATAATGTGAAACCCCTGGCAACCAAGGCCACAGCTGGTTGCTAGTTTTCATAATGTGAAACCCTGGCAACCAAGGCCACAGCTGGCTGCTAGTTTGCATAATGTGAACCCCTGGCAACCAAGCCACAGCTGGCTGCTAGTTTGCATAATGTGAAACCCCTGGCCATTGTTGGGCTCACAGTTGGGATATTGATTTATTAGCACGTAGTTAATGTCGAAGATGGCCGTGGTCAAGGGATCCACATGCTCCTATTTGGTTTGTTGGAGAGAATTGATTTCGCTTACCGCTGGCTTTGAAACGATGTGGAGAGGGGGGGGGGGGGGATATCAAGAGTGAACTTATTCTGAAAAACAAGACTAACGAAAATGTCATACGAAAATATTCAAACAGGAATTCCTAGGTACACAAATAATATAAACAGGAAATACAGAGAAAATGCTAGACTACTTAGATATATTTTAAAACAAACGATTAAAAATGTCCTAAAAATCTACTAGAGAATGACAGAAACACACATCGAGACAGGGGAAAAGGGGAGAGAAAAAAAAGAGGAATATAGAGACGGAGAGACAGCTAAGTGAAAGCAACAGGCCTTAATTCCACACTGTCATTACCTTCCCTGACTATCGTTTCCCGCCTTTAATCAGACTAGACAACCGTGCCGAGATGGGTTACCGCCCTTCCATTTTCCCCGCCATTTGACTGCCAAGCTGGTGTCCCCTGGCGCCCATTGGCTGAACCAGTTTGCACGTGCTTTCATCAACGCGACATTTGGTCTTGACAGGAAACAACGCCTTGTGACTGTTGAAAGATTCGTCCGCGACATAAGACAGCAGTAGGAAGGCCAAATAGAAGCCAAAGAAACTTAAAAGGATCATTGTTTATTCACTGATGGGCCCATCATGCCAGGTATATAATGCATATACCAAAGGTCATAATAATTGTAGGTTTCTTTAGTGACCTTTAGCCATCGTGCGCTGTATGTTGTAAAGGATGACGATGATGATGATGATATTAATGAGGATGATGATGATGATGATGATAATAACCAATGAGGAAGATGATGATGACGATAATATCAATCAGGAAGATAAAGACGATGATGATATCAATGAAGATGACGATGATAATGATGATGATGTCAGTGAGGAAGATGATGATGATGATAATAAGTCTGATTGTAACAAAAATAAGGAGGAGAAGAGTAAGAAGAAGAAGAAGAAGAAGAAGAGAGAAGAAGAAGAAGAAGAGAGAAGAAGAAGAAGAAGAAAGAAGAAGAGAGAAGAAGAGAAGAAGAAGAAGAAGAGAAGAAGAAGAAGAAGAAGAAGAAGAACAACAACAACAACAACAACAACAGCAACAAGAAGAAGAAGAAAGAGGAGGAGGAGGACGACGACGACGACGACAAAAAGGAGGAGGAGTAGATGAGAGAGAGAGGAGAGAGAGAGAGAGAGAGAGAGAGAGAGAGGAGAGAGAGAGAGAGAGAGGAGAGAGGAGAGAGAGAGGGAGACGAGAGAGAGAGAGAGAGGAGGAGAGAGAGAGAGGAGAGGAGAGAGAGAGAGAGAGAGAGAGAGAGAGGGAGGAGAGAGAGAGAGAGAGAGAGAGAGAGAGAGAGACAGAGAGAGAGAGAGAGAGAGACGAGAGAGAGAGAGAGAGAGAGAGGAGAGACAGAGAGGAGAGAGAGAGAGAGAGGGGGGGGGGGGGGGACGGGGGAAGGGGGACAGAGGGGGGGGGACAGAGAGAGAGGAGAGACAGACGAGAGAAGAGCCGAGACAGAGGAGAGGAG
>JAXRKP010000183.1:10000-12500 GCA_037039925.1 Doris montereyensis
TAGGCTTGACTGACAATGGGACACTGACCCTAGGCTTGACTGATTATGGGACACTCACCCTAGGCTTGACTGACTATGGGACACTGACCCTAGGCTTGACTGACTATGGGACACTGACCCTAGGCTTGACTGACTAGGGGACACTGACCCTAGGCTCGACTGACTATGGGACTCTGACCCTAGGCTTGACTGATTATGGGACACTAACCCTAGGCTTGACTGACTATGGGACACTGACCCTAGGCTTGACTGACTATGGGACACTGACCCTAGGCTTGACTCCTGACTATGGGACACTGACCCTAGGCACACTCACTCATGCGACACTGACCCTAGGCTTGACTCTGACTGGGGCCATGACCCTAGGCTTGACTCTGACTATGGACCTGACCCTAGGCTTGACTGACTATGGGACACTGACCCTAGGCTTGACTGATTATGGGACACTGACCCTAGGCTTGACTGACTATGGGACTCTGACCCTAGGCTTGACTCCTGACTATAGGACTGTCCCTAGGCTTGACTGACTATGGGACACTGACCCTAGGCTTGACTGATTATGGGACACTGACCCTAGGCTTGACTCTGACTATGGGACTCCAGACCCTAGGCTTGACTGATTATGAGACTCTGACCCTAGGCTTGACTGACTATGGGACACTGACCCTAGGCTTGATTGATTATGGGACACTCACCCTAGGCTTGACTGATATGGGACACTGATCCTAGGCTTGATTGATTATGGGACTCTGACCCTAGGCTTGACTGATATGGGACACTGATCCTAGGCTTGACTGACTATGGGACTCTGACCCTAGGCTTGATTGATTATGGGACTCTGACCATAGGCTTGATTGATTATGGGACTCTGACCCTAGGCTTGATTGATTATGGGACTCTGACCCTAGGCTTGATTGATTATGGGACTCTGACCCAGGCTTGATTGATTATGGGACTCTGACCCTAGGCTTGATTGATTATGGGACTCTGACCCTAGGCTTGATTGATTATGGGACACTGACCCTAGGCTTGACTGACTATGGGACACTGACCCTAGGCTTGACTGATATGGGACTCTGACCCTAGGCTTGACTGATATGGGACTCTGACCCTAGGCTTGACTGATATGGGACTCTGACCCTAGGCTTGATTGATTATCGGACTCTGACCCTAGGCTTCACTGACTATGGGACACTGACCCTAGGCTTCACTGACTATGGGACTCTGACCCTAGGCTTCACTGACTATGGGACTCTGACCCTAGGCTTCACTGACTATGGGACTCTGACCCTAGGCTTCACTGACTATGGGACTCTGACCCTAGGCTTCACTGACTATGGGACTCTGACCCTAGGCTTCACTGACTATGGACTCTGACCCTAGGCTTGACTGACTATGGGACTCTGACCCTAGGCTTCACTGACTATCGGACTCTGACCCTAGGCTTCACTGACTATGGGACTCTGACCCTAGGCTTGACTGACTATCGGACTCTGACCCTAGGCTTCACTGACTATGGGACACTGACCCTAGGCTTGACTGATTATGAGACTGTGACCCTAGGCGTGACTGACTATGGGACACTGACCCTAGACTTGACTGACTATGGGACAATGACCCTAGGCTTGACTCTGACTATGGGACACTGACCCTAGGCTTGACTGACTATGGGACACTGACCCTAGGCTTGACTGACTATGGGACACTGATCCTAGGCTTGACTGACTATGGGACACTGACCCTAGGCTTGACTGACTATGGGACACTGACCCTAGGCTTTGACTAACTATGGGACACTGACCCTAGGCTTGATTGATTATGGGACTCTGACCCTAGGCTTGACTCTGACTATGTGACACTGACCCTAGGCTTGACTGACTATGGGACTCTGACCCTAGGCATGATTCTGACTTTGGGACACTGACCCTAGGCTTGACTCTGACTATGGGACACTGACCCTAGGCGTGACTCTGACTATGGGACACTGACCCTAGGCTTGACTGACTATGGGACATTGACCCTAGGCTTGACTCTGACTATGGGACTCTGATCCTAGGCTTGACTCTGACTATGAGACACTGACCCTAGGCTTGACTGACTATGGGACACTGACCCTAGGCTTGACTGATTATGAGACTTTGACCCTAGCCTTGACTGACTATGGGATTCTGACCCTAGGCTTGACTGACTATGGGACACTGGCCCTAAGCTTGACTGACTATGGGACTTTGACCCTAGACTTGACTGACTATGGGACTCTGACCCTAGGCTTGACTGACTATGGGACACTGACCCTAGGTTTGACTCTGACTATGGGACTCTGACCCTAGACTTCACTGACTATGGGACACTGACCCTAGCCCTGACTCTGATTATGAGACTCTGACCCTAGGCTTGACTCTGGCGATGAGACTCTGACCCTAGGCTTGACTCTGACTATGGGACTCATTAGCATTTGGGTGTCCTACCGATTATTGCCCATGCATCCCTTTTTGCTCTT
>JAXRKP010000183.1:22500-25000 GCA_037039925.1 Doris montereyensis
CCTCCTCCGCACGCACACACACACACAAACGCATACAAATGACCCTCCTACACACACACACAAAACGCACGCACGAATGACCCTCCCACACACACACACACACACAAAACGCACTGAATGACCCTCCTACACACACACAAACGCACATACAAACTCCCACGCACACACACAAAACGCGTGCACGAATGACCCTCCTACGCACACATACAAACTACACGAATGACACTCCTACGCACACACAAAACAAACTACAAATGACCTCCACACACACACAAAACGCACGCATGAATGAACTACAAATACAAATTACAAATACACGCATGCACAAATGACCCTCCTACACACACACACACAAAACGCACGCACGAATGACCCTCCTACACATACAAACAACATGCACACACACACAAAACGCATGCACGAATGACCCTCCTACACACACAAAAACGCATGCACGAATGACCTCCTACGCACACACACACAAAACGCATGAATGACCCTCCTACGCACACACACACAAAACGCACGCACGAATTCCTACAAACTACAAATACAAACACACACACAAATGCACGAATGACCCCTCCACACACACACACAAAAATACAAAACACATGCACGAATGACGAATGACCTCCTACGCACACACACACAAAAACGCATGCACGAATGACCCTCCTACGCACACACATTAAAACGCACGCACGAATGCACCCTCCTATGCACACTCAAAACACACGCATGAATGACCCCTCCTACACAACAAAACGCACGCACGAATGACCCTCCTACGCACACACAAAACGCACGCAACTACTTAGACAAACTACAAGTCTTTTTCGAAAGCCATGAGATATCATTCCATATTAGCTAGTTTTGTTTCGCTTTCGATCGATTTGAAGTCCGTTAATTCACACAAGACCCGATAATAATAATATAATAAGCGAGGGAAAGAAGTAGATGAGTTTGACTTGCTTAGTTATCCTCCTGCTTTGGCAGCACGCAAGGCCGGCAACCTGGATCGCCGTTGGACACGACAGTTGAACACGATCAGTTGAAACACGATCAGTTGAACACGATCAGTTGAACACGATCAGCTGAACACGAATAGTTGAACACGATCAGTTGAACACGATCAGTTGAACACGATCAGATGAACACGATCAGTTGAACACGATCAGTTGAACACGATCAGATGAACACGATCAGTTGAACACGATCAGTTGAACACGATCAGTTGAACACGATCAGTTGAACACGATCAGTTGAACACGATCAGTTGAACACGATATCAGATGAACACGATCAGTTGAACACGATCAGTTGAACACGATCAGATGAACACGATCAGTTGAACACGATCAGTTGAACACGATCAGTTGAACACGATCAGTTGAACACGATCAGATGAACATGATCAGTTGAACACGATCGAACACGATCAGGATGAACACGATCAGTTGAACACGATCGAACACGATCAGATGAACACGATCAGATGAACACGATCAGACGATCAAATGAACACGATCAGACGATCAAATGAACACGATCAGACGATCAAATCGAACACGATACAAATGAACACGATGGGGGATGAGCACGATCAAATGAACACGATCAGACGATCAAATGAACACGATCAGACGATCAAATGAACACGATCAGACGATCAAATGAACACGATCAGGATGATCAAACGGAACACGATCAGATGAACACGATCAGATGAACACGATCAGACGATCAAATGAACACGATCAGATGAACACGATCAGATGAACACGATCAGACGATCAAATGAACACGATCAGATGAACACGATCAGATGAACACGATCAGACGATCAAATGAACACGATCAGATGAACACGATCAGATGAACACGATCAAATGAACACGATCAAATGAACACGATCAGATGAACACGATCAAATGAACACGATCAAATGAACACGATCAGATGAACACGATCAAATGAACACGATCAAATGAACACGATCAAATGAACACGATCAGATGAACACGATCAAATGAACACGATCAAATGAACACGATCAGATGAACACGATCAAATGAACACGATCAGATGAGCACGATCAAATGAACACGATCAGATGAACACGATCAGATGAACACGATCAAATGAACACGATCAGATGAACACGATCAAACAAAATGAGCACGATCAAATGAACACGATCAGATGAACACGATCAGATGAACACGATCAAATGAACACGATCAAAGATGAACACGACTAAAATGAACACGATCAAATGAACACGATCAGTTGAACACGATCAGATGAACACGATCAAATGAACACGAATGAACACGATCATTGAACACAATCAGATGAACACGATCAAATGAACACGATCAGATGAACACGATCAGTTGAAACGATGAACACGATCAAATGAACAGATGAACACGATCAAATGAACACGATCAAATGAACACGATCGATCAAATGAACACGATCAAATGAACACGAT